>JARYHS010007458.1:0-24986 GCA_031002005.1 Vandiemenella viatica
CCTGCAGGAGGAGTTAGATAAATTGAAAAGGGAGGGAGTGATAACGGATAGTAACAGTCCTTGGAATTTTCCCCTGTTGTTGTTACCGAAGAAGCCAGATGCCGGAGGGCAGAAACGTTGGCGGATAGTCATAGATTATCGCAAGCTTAATGAAATAACAGTGGGGAATGTATATCCGCTACCCCTCATAACGGAAATCTTGGACCAGTTAGGGAAAGCCAAATACTTTACAACCCTTGACCTATCCCACGGGTACTACCAGATTTTGTTGGATGATAAATCCAAGGAAATGACAGCCTTTAGCGGTCCATTACGGCCATTACCAAGTTCGAAAGAATGGGAATGGGATTAAAGACGGCACCGAGCTGTTTTCAGAAACTCATGAATACGGCGATGGCGGGGTTGCAGGGGGAAAAAGCATTAATTTATTGGATGATATAGTATGCCATGCGCCCACCTTGGAAGAGCATAATAAACGTCTAGCAGAAATCTTTGACAGACTTAGGCTACATAATCTTAAACTGAGGGTGGACAAGTGCTCTTTCCTACACAAGGAGGTCACATACTTGGGGCACACCATAACTACCCAAGGCGTAAAACCAGATCCGGGGAAAATTAGTGCCGTAAAAGAGTTCCCCCCACCTCGAACAGTAAGGGAGTTGAGGGGTTTCCTGGGATTAACGGGTTACTATAGAAGGTTCATAAAGAATTTTAGCAGGAATAGCCAAACCACTGAACGACCTGCTTAAAAAGGGGGTACGGTACATATGGAAGGAAGAGCAGGAGGCTGCCTTTCAAGAACTAAAAAACAAATTAATTAATCCTCCGATCCTACAATTCCCAGATTTCTCAAAGCAGTTTTTCATTAGTGTGGATGCCTAGCGGTACGTCCTTAGGGGCAGTTCTTAGCCAACCATACGACAAGGGTGACTTACCCATTGCCTTTGCATCGCGGTCACTCACTAAAACCGAACGGGGGTGGAGCACAATTGAACGGGAATGCTTGGCAGTTGTATGGGGAATAAAGCAATTTCGACCGTATGTGTATGGTACGAGTTTCGTAGTATATAGCGACCACCAGCCCCTCACTTGGTTAGCAAGTATCACTGATCCGTCATCTAGGCTGATGAAGTTAAGGCTTAAATTGGAGGGATATGATTTCACCATAAAATACCGAAAGGGCACCGCGAATTGCAATGCAGATGCCCTGAGTCGGCTGCGCAACATACAAAGCGCAGAAGCTGACAGCACAGCGGATAGTCAAAACAATAACACACCTACTGAGGTCAGCTCAGCCGAAACGCGGGAGGGCGATACATCAAAGGAGGCCACGCTCAATGAGGAGCAGAAACAGGCCCTACTGCGCGAGATACATTCCTCGCCCATAGGGGGGGCATATCGGAATTTGGAAAACCCTTAAGAAATTAAAACAACACCAGACTTGGCCCGGCGCTAAACGGGATGTTATAAAATTCATCCGTAGTTGCGACAGCTGTCAAAGAAATAAAGTCACACGTGCGGGAACTAAGATGCCACTGCTACTAACAGAAACCCTCCCTCATGTGTTTCGCTCGCTGTGATACGGATTTGGTGGGGCCCCTTCCGGTTTCGTCAGGGGGGAATAAATATATTCTTACCTTCCAAGACGCTTTTACCAAATTTCTGGTAGCAGTACCCTTGCCACGGCAAGATGCTAGTACAGTGGCGAGGGCCCTGGTAGAACAAATAATCCTTCGTTATGGTATTCCGGAAAAATTATTAAGTGACCGGGGTACTCAGTTTTTGAGCAACACACTTGCAAGAGTATGTAAGCTATTGAAAGTAGAGAGGGTGACTACTACAGCCTATCGGCCTCAAACTAACGGTGGGATTGAAAGGACGCACCGCACCCTCACTGAGTACTTACGACATTTTTCAAATAGGCAACAGAATAATTGGGACCAATATTTACCTTATGCCGTATTCGTTTTTAATACGACTCCCCATCGCACAACGGGGCATGATCCACATAGTCTGTTTTTTGGTAGATCAGTCAACCTACCGGGGATTCTTCAAAAGAACTGCACTGAGCCCCAGTACAACTATGATGATTTTGCGGCGGAACTGAGAGCCCGTATGCAGCAGGCCCATGAATGCGCCAGGCAGCACATGGAAGTGAACAAAAGGCGGTACAAGGAAGCTTACGATCGTGGCTGTAAACCTAGAGAGTTTCATCCAGGTGACCAGGTATTACTTAAAGATGAGGCCCTAAGGAGAGGCAGGAGTAAGAAGCTAGATTCCCAGTGGGTGGGACCTTATACGATACTGGAGTTAAAAGGCCTTAATGCTGTATTACGGAAGAAGACAGGGAAAACATTCACAGTGCATTTAAACCGGCTCAAGCCATATTTCGCGTAGCTGGCAACCTTGAGGGGGGCTGAGTCAGCAAGGGCGCCGGGAGCCGCGACTAAGCGCAACGCTGCGATTCACCGCTGCGATGCGCGGAACTGACACAACACACCTCTGTCTGTTCACAGATAATGCGCGGGATACTAGTGAGCTGGATGCTGTGCCTGGTAGCGGCGGAACAAGGATTCCGGATAGATCCCATTGCGACCCACCCGGGAATTTACTTTGACGGACGAGGTACGGTCAGAATATATAGTACCACTTGGAGGTTAATAAGCTATATAAGATTAGGAGAATTAAGTAATAAATATAAGCAGGCGGTGGTACATGCGAGGCGTACTATAAAATATTGCAACGAAAGACTAAGCCAGGATGAGTGGGCTGAAGGAAGCTGCAGGATGCTGGAGCAAGGCCTTAATTGGCATATTGATACTATAAGTAGGTCACAAAACCTTCTCGCACAGATCGTGCGCCATGAATCTAGGGTGAAAAGGGGGCTCATAAATGTAATCGGGGTAGTCAGTAAGGCCCTTTTTGGGACACTAAGCCACGCAGATGGGCAGTATTTCCGGGAAAGAATTGCACACTTAGAGGAGCAGCAGAAGCATGTAATACATTTGGAGCAGGAGCAATTAACTGTTGTAAAGGCAGCGTTGAATACGACCAGCAGGGATTTAGTTGAACTTGCAGAAGTAGAGGCGACCCTGGGGAAGGGGTTGGTAGCACTAAAAGAATACCTAGAGAATTGCACTAACAGCACAGAGACAATGTTGCGAAAAATTAGCCTATCTACACTTATCAATGAACAATTGTTACGCGCGTCTGTCGTGTTCGGCAGTATAACGCGCGAGTACGACTTAATCATCAACGCGGTAGTAACAGCACAACATGGCATGCTCGCGCCCCATTTAATTACCCCAGCACAAATCATAGATTACTTAAGGGACGTTCGGGCTACCCTGGGGGATAAACAACTTCCCACTCCTCTCTCTCCCGAATGGGGACATCAACTATTAAGAATTGTGACCTTAGACGCATTTATTTTGGAAGACATGTTAGGGTATGCTATTACCATACCTCTGATCGACGCCACCATATTTCAGCTATATCGCCCTTTGCCGCTGCCCCATTTAATAAATGGAATTAATGACACCTACATGTACTTGCTCCGTCGAAAGATCTGCTACTTCTAGATGTAACGAAACGGCACTATGCTATGCTAGATTACCAATGTAAAACTTAGATTCCAGTATCCACATCTGCAAGCAGACTTTTGTACTCCAATGCGGCCATACAAGACGGGCCCTGTGAGATCAAATTACTGCAAACACCACGCAGAATGCCAAGCAATTGCGCACCCAGGGTGGCGAAACTCAGCCACAGCACGTGGACTCAACTTGACGGGAACACCTGGTTATATGCAGCCCCCAAAAGTGTACGAATTACTGTGATTTGTGACCAGCAACACCCCGTCGACGTCCTACTGTTTGGTACAGGAAAACTGACGTTCAACCAGAAATGTAGGGGTTATGGATTGGACATCATGCTGCAGTCGGAGCAAGTGCTCACCACGGTTGTAACTATCCCCGATACCATACCCCCGCTGGACTTACGCCAGGACCTACCACAATTTACGGGGGCTGGCGTGAACCTGTCCACAATAGATCCATTATGGGTCCCACACAGCCAAGCCCGCCATTTAGATGATCTGAAACACGTAGGCACGGAGTGGAGCAAGTTAGCAGCAAGATTACAGGAAGTGCCCCGCACCTCAGGAGAACATATTAAGCTATTGATCATCGGAATTGTTGTGGTACTATTGCTTGTCCCAACCACGTGGCTTATACACCACTATGAGTGTTGCAGACACACGCTGCTGCAAGCGGCCCGAAAAAGACTGAGTGGGCGGGACACCGCCCCACCTGAGGCCGGCCCACGCAGCAGGACGCCCTCACCAGGTCCCGAACCCCGGCCGCAGCCGCGACACGACACGATGGTGGACCGCAGGTGAATGGCTCACCGCAACACGGGGCCCGCTACCGACAGGGATCACGCCGCACCCCTGCGTGGGTGGTTAAAAGAATTCATTTTTGTAAATAAATTAGGGTATGTTACTGAACTATCTGTTATGTATTGGCAATTCAATAAAGCGCGTTGTTTGCGCACCTCCAGTTACAAGCCTGTAAGAAAATGTAAATTATGTTGTAAGCTGTTGCATAATGATTGTATATATTTCATGATCCACTGGTTCAAAGTACTGTATGGAGACAATGTATTAATCTACTGTGAGCTCTACCCGATCAAGCCGCACGGAGCGTACTCAGTAAGCCAGCCCGAGGCCGGCCACTGTTGAGAAACTTCCCGATGATACTCCCGCCGTCTGCGGGGCCTGAGTGGCTGGATCGCGGTAGATTAGGTTAAGTACGACGATACGAAAAATTTTGATGGCTGCGCGCTCCAAAATTTTTCGTTTTTTTGAGAGGGTAGGTGTCGCGAGCCAGCCAGTGAATTGCGCTAAGCCGGCGACCCACTTACGGCAATCACTGTTTTAACGCATGTTTATCCCAGTCAGCGCGGGGTAATGTATATAAGCCCACCGCTGCAGAGGTGCAGACAGAGATCGCTCATCCACGGAAGTAGTCCGCTCCACTGGACTGGCTGGCTGGCGGCTCCTCACCACTCACAAAGTAAGCTGACCTATTGTATTTCTATCTTTCGGCCTTAACATTAGCTCAAGTTGTTCGGAGGCATCATAGTTGTGACTAGAGGCTGTCAATAAACTCCTAAGACTGTTCATTGTGGGACTTAGTCTGCCTAACCTCCTCCCCCCTCCCCCTCAATAATTATCTAACCCGAAGGTTCTGGCGCCGCTCGGCATTGCCAGGGTTAGCTCTAGCCACTGTAGAGGCGTATCTCGGAGTTCTAAGAGAACCGGGAACGCGACAAACTTCTTTGAGCATTTTGATGAAATCTTGCATACTGTACTGAAAGATACCAAGCGAAGATCGATTACCCAGGTACTCATAATTAATGAATACAAAGTTTTGTTTATGTTTATCACCTCAGTTTTGTGTGTATGTTTTTAAAAAATTTTATCGAATGTTTTTGTAGGCAAAATTTGATTTTCGATCAGCACAAAAAAAAAAAACTACACAACTTTTAATTTTTTCCGCAACTGAAAATTCTAAGGCCTTATATACATCTCGTAGGCATCAGGTAAAACATCAACAAAACACACAAAAAAAAATACTTTGCTGTGGATATAGAACAAAGGACCAGCATCTACGGCAACGGAAGGAAACCTCGTTATTGTCAGAGTGAGTTATAGCTTCCTGGCCTATATTTCCCACCTCTTTGGAGTACTTGAATAACACGCGCTGCTCATTCAGAATCCATCACAACACAGACTGTCGCCCAATTAATTAGCTTCCGTCAGCCGATGTCGGAACGAGACTTTGTCAGAAGAACGGCGTCTTATGTAAGAGAATTTTCCAGAATTCATTGCGCAATCGATCCCCTTTATACCCACTTCTGAACAATCTGAGATCTTCTTGACAGAGGGTGGAAATTACAGCTCGGCGAGTAGGGAGAGCCAATCAACCTCTGGCGTAGCTTCCAGCTGCTTCTCTCTGACTCGACAGATCGCATTGTCACTGGCAAAATACAACATTCAAGTTTATTATACGAAATTACCAACTGCTACCACAACTTCTTCAGCCACCTAAAACCATTCTCGATTCAGCTATGTTTATTTCGTTCAGAAATTCATGCAGTTTAGTTTTAAAAAGTGAACAATGTTGTAGTAAAAGGTGAAATAAATAATAGAAATGTTATTAGATGAAGATATAGTTGCAAGCTAAATAACTGTTAGCCTATTTTGTTTATAATACAGAAACAATCGGCCCATAAGTTTATGTTTTTACCGCGTAATAAAATTTGATATACTGCCAGGCGACAGTGTCAGTAAAACAAACCGATGTTGCTTTAAATGTATTCACTAATACATGGCTAAGAAACTATGAAGACGATTTATATGTGCGTCATTCGGGTATCGTTGAGAGATCATATGCCACTGTTCAGATGCGTCAAGTAAGGACGAAAATATACATCTTCATGGTGCACTTCACACATGACACAAATAAACAAAAACTGGTGCACAATCCCTAGACTTAAATTGGTTTATTATATGTAATTTATCGTCAGTCTATGAAGGCAAATGCGTTTCTGCCTTTAACAATAAATCTGTAAATAAATAATTGTTCTTATAATTTCAATTGTTTTTAAAAGTGTGACTATTATATTACTATTTTAATGAAGAATCTCAAAAAGTAAACCGAGCGTGGTGGGTGAAAGATTAACGTTCTGGCCTCGCATTCCGGAGAACGTAGATTCGAATCCCCTTCCGGGCATCCAGATTTGGGTTTTCCATGATCACTCCAGGCGAATGCCCGGACGCTTCCTTCAAAAGGCCATGGCCGATTTCTTTCTAGTTCCTTTTCCCCAGTCCTTTCCCGGCTCTAATGACCTCGACGTCGACGAGCGGTAAAGCCATAAGTAAACAAAAAAAAAGTAAATGTAAATTAATCTCAGGATATGTAATCCAATCTTAAGGAAACGGAACTTTACTGATTTATCTATAACAAAATAAAACTCTTAGCAAAAAAACACCTAAGTTCTCCCCTTCTTGTCAGCAAGATTGCTTCTATAACTGGTAGCGAATTGTTTTAATTCTGTAAGTTTTGGAAATTCGACATTAGTTGGACTATTTTGTCGAGCCAAAATGCCGGCTCTTTGCTGGGGTTTTGTCATTCTCCACAGCACTGGTCCCGTCTAGGCGGCTCCTAGCGCCGGCTCGCGCCCTCGCTCGATACTTAGCGAGGAACATTCAGAATATTATTATTTATTTATATTGCATGAATAATTCATTCTCTTCACCAAATTACAATAAAAATATTTCCTCCTCCATGATTTAGTAATTACTTAATAATTGTTTATTGCCCTCTTATTAATTTTATTTGCAGGGTTCAAATGTGTACCACCTCGACATCAACATCGAATATGTAATACACTTATCTCGTGAAGATTACACTTTCAGTGATGCGGCATGATGGTTAAAGTAGCTTCAGCTAAGAGGCAAGTTGACTGTTACGTACATTTGTACCACAAATTCCCTCTGGCCTCGCATTAGGGAGGTCGTGGATTAGAATCCCCGTCTGGCCATTCAGTTTTGGGTATTCCATGGTTTTCTCAAATCACTCCAGGCCAATTCCGTGATGGTTCCTTCAAAATGCCATGGCAGAATTCCTCCCTGATCCTTGCTCCCAATCCTTCTCCGTCTGTAATGACGTCGACGTTGACGAGGTATAAAGCCGTAAGCAAAACAAAACTATAATTCTGTGCGTTATGTTCACAACTATAAAATGTAAAGAATTTGTACAAGAGGAGATTTCTCTTTAACTAGTTAGAACGCCGAAAGAAAAAAACCTCCCTAGTGTGTTATTTTGCTGTTAACAAGGATCTGAGGTTTGATTCATTACCTGTTACTGGCCTCTGGTAGCAGACAGACTGCAGATCGGTCTGTTGGGTGGCTTCGAGCCCTGTCTTTGCACTGACGGACACTGGACAGTAAGAGTAGACCAATCGATCGAGCTGACATTACAATGAAGTAAGCACAGTGTTAAGGAGGATAAGGGAGACAGTTTCAACTATGTGTGAGGCTGTATGTAACAGTGTTCACAAAAATATACATCTTATTGATAATGAAATATATTTTTAGAAATTACGCACTTACAAATTACATAGGGGAGACCGGGGCAAGTTGACGATGTTAACGATTAAACATTTTTAATAAATTCATTTCTTGAAGAAAATATATTTTAATTGCAAATATTATTAGTCTGGTCTTTTATTGAAATGTTCATATTATCAAAGTTTTTTTAATAATTTTAGAAAGTAATGCAAAACTGTCATCTTGCCCCAGGACTGGGGCAAGATGACTTTAACCACGGGGCAAGATGACACTTAATGAAACTGTAATACATTTTTATTGTTATTCATTAATATGTATACATTGATGTGCAAACATTAACAGAAGTCACATACAAATTTTCCTCCTTCACAGTTTGAACAGTCTTTGTGCCACCATTTAAAGTACATGCAACACTGTATCCAGTCATCTGATGGAGGGTCTTCATAGATCTCATCACATCCAGGACACTGAACTAAACTTTCTTCAGAAGCATTTCTTGATGTTGTTGCAACTCGGGTTTTTTTTTTCTTTATTTCAGAAGAGGTAAACGTCAATTTCTTAGTAAAACTTTAATTTCTTGCATCCCGAGCCTGTGTGTATGAAACAAACATTCAATTCTTACGTCATCTCTTTTCTTCAAATGGCGAGGTAGTGTTGCTTCAGGGATATTGTAAACGTTCGCTGCACCCAAGCAGGACTTTTTTACTCCTATGACATCAATTATTGCAGAAGCCAAAGTATTTCTGTCCCACTCGCCTCTGGAGGACTTTTTATAAGTTCTCACCATATCTGGATCATAATGTGTCATGAATAAGTAAAGTAGCGCCTTCCAAATTTTAAGAGAAACTATGTGAGTAATGCAAGTCAAGACTCTTACACAAAACACAAAAAAGGCACTCAAAGACTGAAACAGACACAGCGAAAGTCGTCTGGGGCCAGATGACGAAGTCGTCAACTTACCCCAGCCAACTTGCCCCGAACGACAATGTTAGAAACTTTCCATTATTGCAGCAGTTTAAAAAAGAATGAGATACAAAAACACGGCCTTTATGAAAAGTACATTGTTTAAGCTACTCATGTATGACAAAGTATAAAACAATATCTTACCTATAAATGAATGTAATTTTTCTCGGCGTTGTTTATTTATAAACGTTTCTCGGGCAACAAACCGAGTAATATTATTGTTAATACACAATATTTCGGCGACTTTATTCTCCGTCGCCATCTTCAGGTGCAGTTGTCAGTGTCTTGAAGTCTACCTTGAAGTCAGCCTTTAGCGTGTTGTTTGAAAACTGGCATGGCAACGACAGATGTTGTTCTGTTGCCTAGCAGCATCTCAGATGTCATTAGACGCCCGCGGAACACAAAAAGTAGAGCGTTGGTGACGAGCAGCCTCGATAACAGGATTCCATGCGTCACTTATCTGGAACCCACAATCCCTGTTAACCAAATCAGACGCGAGGCGAATTTCAAATGCTTCTTTGATGACGCTGTCCCAGAAGCCTCTCGCATGTGTCAGTACCTTAGTCGCTTCGAAATCAAAACCATGTCCTTCTGTCAAACTATGTTCTGCCACTGCGGATTTGTCTTTTTGCCCCAGGCGAACATGTCGGGCGTGTTCCAAACACCGTTGTTGTACGCACCGTATGGTCTGGCCGATGTATTTCTTCCCACATTCACACGGGATGCAGTAAACTCCGGGTGTACGAAGGGCAAGGTCATCTTTTGGAGAGCGCAAAATGTTTCTCAATTTCGGTGGTGGTAGGAAAATGGTCTTAATGCCATTTCTTGCCAGGACTCTTCCGACCCTAGATGTTGTGGCGCCAGAGTACGGCAAGAAGGCTAATTTATCGTGTGGACCATTATCGTGTTCATTAGGCCTGCGTTTCATTTCCCGGAATGCCAACTGTATCTGATGTTCATTGCACCCATTCTTCCTGAAGGTATCACGTAGATGTTTTAACTCACTAGGAAGGCTGTCTTTATCACATATTGCTCGCGCTCTGTGGACAAGAGTAGTTAGTACTGTCTTGCGCTGTGCCGGATGATGATAACTGTGCGCGTTTAGGTACAGGTCCGTGTGCGTTGGCTTCCTGTACACCGTGTGTCCCAAAGTTCCATCAGCTTTCTTTATAATCAGAATGTCCAAAAAGGGCAGGCGACCTTCCTTTTCAACCTCCATCGTGAATTGGATGTTTTTGTTGACACTGTTCAAGTGAAGGAGAAACTTATCTAGGTTGTCTCTACCATGGGGCCAAACAACAAATGTGTCATCCACGTACCGAAAGAAGGCACTGGGCTTCATGGGGGCACTTTCCAACGCTTTCTCCTCAAAATGTTCCATATAGAAATCAGCTATAACAGGTGACAGGGGACTGCCCATGGCAACTCCCTCGATCTGTTCATAGTAGTGCCCGTTAAACAAGAAGTACGATGATTGTAATGTGTGGCAGAACAGCTCGACTAACCTGGGCTCGAAGTGCTGTTGTAGTAGAGCCATCGTATCAGCCAGAGGAACCCTGGTGAGGAGGGAAACCACATCGAAGCTCACCATCAAATCCTGTTGACGCAGGTGAAGTTCTTTAACAATATTAATAAATTCTGGCGCCACAACATCTATGGTCGGAAGAGTCCTGGCAAGAAATGGCATTAAGACCATTTTCCTACCACCACCGAAATTGAGAAACATTTTGCGCTCTCCAAAAGATGACCTTGCCCTTCGTACACCCGGAGTTTACTGCATCCCGTGTGAATGTGGGAAGAAATACATCGGCCAGACCATACGGTGCGTACAACAACGGTGTTTGGAACACGCCCGACATGTTCGCCTGGGGCAAAAAGACAAATCCGCAGTGGCAGAACATAGTTTGACAGAAGGACATGGTTTTGATTTCGAAGCGACTAAGGTACTGACACATGCGAGAGGCTTCTGGGACAGCGTCATCAAAGAAGCATTTGAAATTCGCCTCGCGTCTGATTTGGTTAACAGGGATTGTGGGTTCCAGATAAGTGACGCATGGAATCCTGTTATCGAGGCTGCTCGTCACCAACGCTCCACTTTTTGTGTTCCGCGGGCGTCTAATGACATCTGAGATGCTGCTAGGCAACAGAACAACATCTGTCGTTGCCATGCCAGTTTTCAAACAACACGCTAAAGGCTGACTTCAAGGTAGACTTCAAGACACTGACAACTGCACCTGAAGATGGCGACGGAGAATAAAGTCGCCGAAATATTGTGTATTAACAATAATATTACTCGGTTTGTTGCCCGAGAAACGTTTATAAATATCTTACCTGTTAGTCTGTGAAGTCTTAATTCAGAGATGTAGAAAATTAGACCACGTCACAGAGAATTCTCGATCAGCGAATAGCGAAAAACAATACGGCACGAGCGGAGTCAGTGCATTATATTTTAGTCGTGTGGAGAGCTAGTAGTATGAATACAGTGCTGCTACATAGAAGCGGGAATTTAAATTAAATCATTCTTCATCTTGCCCCGCTCGTAAACTTGCCCCGCTCTCCCCTACAATGAAATTGTAAATTATATTTTCTTTGTGTACAATCTATAACCTAAGAGTATTGTCCAGTTTCCTCATGTGAGCTGGTGTGCACGATGCAGAAACATCCCACGATTTTCCTCAGCAGTGTTCTGTATTACTAACCCTGATGGTACGAATTGTTTTGTACAAAACGCTTTAAAAACTACAGTTTCTCGACTGGACAATTGACTATAGCGGTCGTTTATCTGCTGTTAATAACCACGATGTATATCCATCAAGCGAAAGACGAAAGACCCGAAGAGAGTTTGAACTTAGTGAAACCAGTAATTAACTGGAGCAACATATTTCCAGTAACAAAGTTGCACACAGTATAAATTCAGAGTGTTGTCAGTGATGTTAATGATCTGTAGTCATGATAACCACCATGAAACATTATTCCAAAGGAACCTTTCTTTTATCGCTTCCGATACTGTAGATCTACCAGGATGCAAGAAATTTACTCTGCTCCCAGTTTCCAAGCAATCAGAGATACTATCAAGACTACTGTAATGCTGAACACGCATGCATACCACACTACATGAATTGAAGAGAATGGCATAGGTACTGTTCAAGACCCCCTAATATTTCCCAAATTTGATTTTATCTACATCAAAGAATAAAAATATTTTTCCAAATTAAACTCATTTTTTTCCTTCGATTTATGAAATTCAGAATATTAAACATATAACAAAAAGAAACTACAGTATTTGGATATCCATTATAAGTTTCAGTATTCACATATTAATAACGCACATTTTGTTGACATATAGTAGGCTGAAAGAAAGTTCCATGCAGTTTCCACAGTAAAATCAGAAAAAAACAAACAGAAAATATTCATTTTCTTTAGACAAGTTCAAATTTATGCTTAAGAAATTGAAACATGAGATGAATTTATTGGAGAATATGCGAAAAAATTTAAATTTCGAGTGCAATGAAATTCTTCTTCCGCCAACCTATTTAGGTCGCAATGACCGGAGGGATAAGATTAGAGAAATAAGATGCCGTACTGATACTTATATGTATTCTTTCTTTCCTCGCACTATTCGGGATTGGAATGGGCGGGTTTAGGATTGGTGCTTAGCACCCTCTGCCACCCACAATGTTTGTGATTTGCAGAGTATGGATGTAGATTTAGATGTAGATGTAGAATTATTAAATACCAGTAATGAATATACGAACATGAGTAAATAAGAATGTTAAATAACATTTAAAATGTTAGAATATAATGACGTGGACAACAGTAGTAGAAAATTATGCATATTACATTTCATCGGAATCTCATTCTTATTACACACGTTAGATATTCCTTTAAAGATAGAACAAGTATCTACTAAACCCAGTAACTACTGTTTTTTGTCAATATACCAGCCAAACCTAAATACAAATTTTAATCTTTTCTTCTCAGATCTCTGTTTGATTTTCAAAAACGATGGTAACAATAAAGTGAGAACTAAATTTATAGGGTTAAAACTCAAAACACGAAAATTAGATACTAAAATTATAGCTAGAAACGGTTATTTGGAATTGTCTGGAAACGTGTTTTTACAGCCAAAGTTATCGTTTACCATAGAATATGTTGCATACAGTTAAGGGAGTAGACGAAAACACAAATGGACTTCATCCTGGAAAGAAACCGGAGTAACAAGAAGTAGTATACAAGAAAACAAAGATAATCTCAAAATATGTACATGAATTCAGTTTTAGTAAATTAAGTTTTTAACCTGTACAAAATTTGTTCAAATAGTTTCGAATGGTTTTAGGCAAAAACCTAATTTCCACGCCAGAGGTTCGCAAACTTACTAACAAAATCATTTTAGTCATACTCTCCCTACAAGCAGACACACGTTTCCCAACTGTCTCATCAACATAAAAAAAAATAATAATAATAATCTGGCAATTATATTACCGTCGCCTTTGTGGGTCAGTACCATCTGCACTGTTCATTCTGGCTTTACGCCTCGTCGACGTCCAGGTAATTAGAGGCGTGAAAGGGCTGTGGCCAAGAAACTGGGAGGAATTTGGCCATGACCTTTTAAGATAACTATCCCGGCATTCGTGTGGAGTGATTTCAGGAAACAGTTAGAAACGGAAATGTGGAATTCGAACCTGCGTCCTCAAGAACGCGAGGTGAGAGCGTTACCGCTGGGTGACTACGACAGATGCATATTGCACAGCCGGTAAGAAACTCTGTCGACCAGGTCCTGAAATTATCACACGAAATTAATATTCTTTCCCATGATTCTTCATCCATTGCTGATGTTTTTTCCTCCGTTCAATCCAATATTACTTCATCATTTTACTATATTTCTTACTTCTCTCCTTAGTCCACTTCGGAGCAGATATCTTTCCTCTCCTGCCTTGGAATCTTTCCATAGCTAATGCCTTCGTTCTATCGAGTGTGGTGGGTGAGTGGTTAACGCTTTGGCCTCACATTCGGGACAACGTGGGTTCGAATCCCCATCAGGCCAGCCAGATTTGGTTTTTCCATGGTTTCCCCAAATCACTCCAGGCGAATGCCGGAATGGTTCCTTAAAAATGCTAGGATCGAATTTTTTCCCATTCCTTGCTACCCGTCCTTTCCCGCCTCTAATGACCTAGACGTCAACAAGGCGTAAAGCAAAAAAAAAACCTTCGTTCTACAGATCTCTCTTTCCATAATTTCCTCTTCTCTTATCTTATTTCGCACCAAATCTTTCTTAATTCTTGAATCCAGGTGGTTGCTGATTTTTTTCCTCAAAGGTAACTGATTATCTTTTTTGTTACTCTGTTATCATGCATTCTATAGATATGCACAAAAACATAATCTCTTTTTGCGTATTTATTCTGTTATATTTTATCTGTTCTGGTAAATTTCCTTATTAAATTTTTCACTTACTTTTGCTGAATTCGCGTTGCTTTGATCGATGTTTCACTTCCGACCTTTCGGCGACCAAACTGGGGCATTCATCAGGGCTGTTTAGAAGTGATGTACCACTTATTACGGTTGTCAGACCACTTCGTCGTTTATCTTCACGCTGAGCAGTAGGTATCAGCTGTTCCAAATAATTCTGCAGTCAACACTAGTTTTGAAATTAATATTATTGTTAATTGTTTTTATTTCGCCACAAGCTGAGTGATGCTGTTTTAACTTCATTTAGACGTTCTGACATGAAGCTGTCGGTCACCAGATTTACTAAAGCAAATATTCGCTTATTATGCTGAATCGTGACCTAGAGCCGGAGCAAGACTTCTGTGGAATTAGAACAGAAAAATAAAACCGCGCGTCGAAAGAGCCGGAGTATATCACGTTTCATCCAGAGGAGGTGAAAGCAAGCGCAGAAAGATGAAAGGAGAAGGGAGCGGCGAAGCCAAAAGCGGCTCCAGACCTGGGACAAGTCCACAAACTCGATACCGCCGACCCCGATGTGCTCCACTCTCCTCGGCGCGTCACGAGTTCTCTGGAACGAGGTAACCCCGTTCATCATGTGGCTGGTTGGACATCGTCAGCGCTCCGCCACTTGGAGAGGCGCCTGGCCTACATTCCCCTACTCGGTAATCCACAAGAATGTAACACAACACCACGCATACCTCAGGACGAGCAACATCTTTCAGCTAACTCGATCTAAGCCGTCAACACACTGACCATTCGTGCACAGGAGACTAAAGTTTAAAAAATGACATTGTCTTCAAACAGTTGTGACCATTGATGACGTTATCGGTACAGACTGAGAAATGGTACCAAATAAAGATAATACCATCCGTCATTTACCACAAAGTGTCGAAACCAAAGTAGCGGAGCCAGCTAGCAATAGCAGTTTTCTGTCGGTTTGGTGAGTCTAGAGAAACACTGCATGGTATGTAAAGTGCAACAGAAGTAAAACTATTTGAAGTTATAAAAAAATAAATCTGCCAGTTCAACAACTCAAGATTATGTATGTATGTATTATATATGTGGATGATGTATTGTATTCTGATAAACTTAAAAGTACGAGATTATCATATCTAAACCCACAGTATAAAACTAATAAATACCAGTTAATCAATTACAGTTTCATCTTCCCATATATGGTACACATAAAGACCAAATTAACCGATTCCAATTATATCTAAATACTCTGTTCCACCATTAACATTTTTCCGTATCACTGCACAAACTGGCATTGCAAAATGTATTTCTCATATTACTTGAGACACAACTCAGTCGTTTTAGGCATCAATAACACTATTTGCATATTGTAATGTATTATTGCAAGGATACAGTTAGCTGTGAACACTGAAATATCGGGACACTAAGGAATGCAGACTCGAGTTAAGAAGTGTCCGGCGACAATCGTATGACCAAGTATTTGTTAAAACAAGCGAAAAATAGGATTAACGTGACGTCACACCTGGACCTCGAGGAGCTCCTGACTTTGGGGACCCGAAAAGAAGGGTGATACTCCGAGAAGAGAAATGTAGAGGACAGTTAGAATACCGGAAAAATCTCGAACCTACGGAAACCACTTGACTGAACGCCATTATCGATGTTAAGGATCAATGTTTATATTTTTATTTTGTATGGCCAATCGGATAAGCGGACCAACTGATCGTCCGTGAGAAGAAAGGGAGGGCCGGTGAGCTAAAATCGACTACAAAGGGAGACAGAGAGACACTTGGACTGAAGACTTTGATGTGAAACAAATATTAATCGGATGCTCTAAGGTAGGGCTGTAAGATTCGATTGGATGTGTGAGCTGGCGTGGGGAGCAAGTCTACGACGTTTATAAAACACACTTGCGTAGACTCCAGAATGAAGAGACGCCTACCGTCGCCAACCAGGGGAGGCACCTAACTTCCGTCAGCACGCCATAGACCCCACTTTGTCTACAGTGTGGTAACGACATCAATATAATCGACAGTCACAGCCGATTTTAGCTGCATTTCTCCCAGCGCCATCTTCAAACAGCTAACGTTGTAAATAGGGTCTCAAGCTTCACGAAAATCGAATTCAAGTTTTAAAAAATCTGAGGGAACATTAAAAATTTTAATTTATTATGATTTTATTGTTAACAAATCATATTTTTGTGATGTTTAAAGTCATTATCATTTTCATTTCCTGGAAGTGAATATTCCGCTCCTTTTATTCATTAATTTATGCATTTGTGAGCTATCAGTAAAAAATTGCAGGTCGCAAAAATATTTAACATTTAAATATTGAACTATTGTCTTGTTTTCGAAAACTTATTTTCTCAAAGAAATTAATACAATCGGTGTACGTAAATAGCTTAACTCCCAGATTTTAACTGATAATTCTGCAATTCGTAATCACAGGAATGAAGTGAATTTTTTTAACAGAATACCTGCATGCAATACTGGAACAATGGCTGTCCTATCAGATATTCTGCGTCATCTGCTTAGGTACAACAATGGAGTAGATCTTTCCTCACCCACAGAATTATCATCAGCCAGGAAAGAGCCCATCTTGCTAACAGTGTGGGTTAATAAATTTACACCTTCTGTTAGGCGACCGTGTTGGAGAAAACAATAATGTTTGAATAATTTGTATTAGCTAGTATTAATGCAAAGCAATTCAGGTATCTTAAAGGTATTTCGAACAGCACAGAGCAAAACGGGGAAGTAATTGTATTAACTAGTAACATGGCAGCATGATATTTGACATAATTAAATTCTGCAACAATTCTAGTCGTGGCCCATGTAAACGATACTTAAGTAGTAATAATTTTTTGTGTTTTCCCAAAATTTACATTGAAGTACACCTAACTGAACGAAATTACTGCTATAATTTACAGAAAAAAAATAAAAATATGATGATTTGCTACCATGATTATTAATAGGAAGGGTGAAGCCAACTCTCATAACAGAGATTCATTTAATAAATAATTTTATGGTTAGTAATGGCTACTTATGTTGTAATGGTTTGAAGAGGATAGATTTTTCGTTTTCACAACTTGAATCGTAGATCAAATGTTAAAGTTGTATTCCACAATGGCATAAGTGGGGGGAATTTGTGTTCCAGTAATAACAGAGGATGCAAAAAAGGGCTGCCAGATTTCCAGATTTGTCTCTGGAAATTACCGCACAACACAATCTGTAACTCATGTGATAAAGGAGCTGGAATGGGATTCATTGGAAGACAGGAGGAGGATGAAGAGAATCATGGGTGTGTACAAGCCGTATATTGGTGATGAGGCGTGGAAAGATATCGATGTAAGAATTAAGAGAGGTGCATGGAAGGGAAAAGATGAAAATAATCACAAGCTGGAACTCGATTTTAAACATAAGTATTTGAGAAGATTTTCTTTCGTACATGGTCAGCGATTGGACTAATTATCGAGAGAAATGATGAATAATTCATCATAAACGCTGAAAGAATTTAAAGTTGAAATTAGTAGAGAGCAAAAGTAGATGGGAGGAAAGGTGTAAAATGGGTGTATAAGGAAATTGTCAGCGGAGCGTGCGGTGTATCCCAGTTAAATTAAATTAACTTAGAGTTGGACAGCTATAAATTGTTTTAGTTAATAACGACGTAAGATAATAATTAACAGAAATTGTTTCTGAATATGTTAACCAAATACACACATTAGTAAAATACTTATTTGTTCTTTATAAAGAACAAAAGCAGACAACAATCTATTTCTAGGTTACCTAAATGATTGTAAATCGCACATAAAGATGCTGTTGTAACACGGCAAGCATGGTCTACTTAATATTGTAAAGAGGAATAGAATTATAAAAAAAAAAAAAACCTTAGAAGAAAAACCAGAAATGGGAACTGATGTTATCAATCTTTTTTTGTATAATGTAGTAAAACTGAAGTTCATTTCGTATCGTGTAATAGAGAAAGCTGTGTCGTGAATTTAAAATATGAGCTGACTTTGCAACGAATTATCTACGTTTATAAAATTATCTACAGATTCTCAAAACTTATGGAGTCAGTAATTAGTGTATAAGTATGAAACGTGAAGCTCATAACAGACGGATCGTTCCCTTACATCGTTACGTTCTCAACAAAGGAGAAATAGTTCCTTAACAGATCAAGTTATTAATTTTTTCCCAACAAGTTTTCTGCGCACGTCGAGTTTAAAACAACTTTGCATTCGTCGAAAATTATAGGGCAACAGTTAATTATTACAAAGAATTTTCAATAAGAATCGGTGACTTGTTGGCTGGTGCGGAGTGGTGCTGCTGGTAACCGGGTTGTGTCGTCTGTCTGAGACACCTGACAGGGCGCCCTGCCGTGCAGACACGGAGGCGCGTCCTCTAGACGTGTCGAGATACCGGCTGATCGTGAACTTGCCGTATACAAACAGAATGTTATCACTGTATACGTAGCTGCCCTACTGAGTTTCACAGGACACCTTGAGGTACTACGGTGTTGACTGACCCCACGGCACTGGACAGCAACACGTTAATGGAAGTAATTCACCGCAAAATATTCAGCAATAAGTCTGAAACTCAAAAGAGGTTGCTCATGAAATTTAATATTATAATCATTTTCAGTTATTGAACAGATGTGATTATATAAACTTGTATAATGGGGATCAAATACCAAGTGAAATTGAAGAGGAGGGACAGTTAACAGAGGGTGGAAAGGGGTACGACATCATGGAGGCAGAGTAGAATAGATGAAGAATTAGAAGACATGTGGAATCGATAACTTTCCAGCAGAAGTGTTGAAGAGTTTAGGAAGTAGAGGAAGGAGAGAAATAGTCTACCTTGGTAATGGGATATATCACAAAGAGGAATGTTCACATGACTTTCTCGCAAACGGCAATGATCCAATTCAGAAAAAAGAATACAAATAAATGTGAGGAGCATATAACTACCAGTCTAATTTCGTATGCAGCTGAGAGTGCTAAACAGAAGACTTTATGGAAAGATTTATAGATGGATTGGAGAAGAACAGTTTATATTCAGGGACGAAAAAGGAACAAGAGATGGTGTATTAGCCTGTGAATAATCATAGATAAAAGATATATAGAGAAAGGAAGAGAAATTTATACCGGTTTTGTTGACTTGGAAAAAGCTTATGACACGATGTAATAAAAAAAATGATGGATATTTTGAAGGGGAAAGGAGAAGCTTGGAGGGAGAGAAGGTTGGTACAGAACCTATATTTACAACAAAAAGTGAGAATAAAGATTGGAAACGAGATGTCGGGAGAAAGCAGCATTGGGAGATGCGTAAGGCAAGGTAGTTTTATTTCCAATTATTAATCAATTTATATCTAGAAGAGATTATTTGAAAATTCTTAGATGGAAAAAGAAGAATGCGTATTGGTGGCAAGAGAATAGAGCGTATAAGATTTGCCGATGGTCTTGTTAGCAAAAAGTGAAGAAACTCTAAACAAAATGCAGAAGATCTAAACGAGCTTGTCACGTATGGTGCAACAGGCGTGCAGTTGGCCCAGAATTTACTCGTTAACAACTAGTGATTTTTCTAACCCCTCGTAAGCCTTGTGGATCATACTCCCCTCTAAACATCACATAAAATTAGAAAGACAGTTTCGATAGTATCATTAACACAGAAATTACAAAAGTGCCAGCACAAAATATTTTCCTTTCAGATTTTTTTTACTTATGGGTTTACTCCTCGAGCACGTCGAGGCTATTAGAGGCAGTAAAGGTCTTCAGACAAGGATTGTCATTCACCTGGAGTGATTTGAGGAAACCACGGAAAACCCAAATCTGGATGGCCGGATGGGGATTCAAATCAGTCCTCCCGAATTGGGGGGGGGGGGAGGGGTCTAGAATGTTACCGCTCACTCACCAAGCTCTGTATAAATTAGAGAAATGATTCAGGGAGAAGCAACTTTATTTGTAAGAAGTAGCACTTAAGTTGCGTGATCAGATATGAGACCTTATTTTTGTTTTGTGGATTCTCTTCGCAGTATCTTCTTAAGGTTGGTAACAAACATCTTTCTGTTGAAGAAGTTAATAAATGAGATTAGTGATGCGTTAATCCGTACTTTAAGACTGTGTCGCGAACATTATGAAAACAGCTGACCACTTCAGTTGCTTTTATCATGGCCTCAGCTCGGTTACCATTATCAAGCAATGCAAACTGTAAAATTCTAAGTTACTCCGCAACTCGAAGGTTGGTGGGTTCCTTCAACAAGAGTCATCATAAGCCATTGTGTCAGAGGTAGCATTGCCAGTTCCTTTCCTCTGGGACGTGGCATTCAAACCACGGAACGTCCTGGCGTAGCTCATATGATCAAACACATCTGTTAACAATTTCTCGCCCCATGGAAATTTGCATCCGGGGCACGACATGGAACTCGTGAGTCCAAACACGTTAACCATTGAGTTACTAGTCGCTCATGCAAACGCTCTAAACCTGCTTTATTATTAGAAGTAACAATCTATCTCTGATAACGAGAATTGTGAGCTAATGTGCTAATTAAGCCATATGGAGTAATATTACAATCTGAGTGGAGCGATAAGCGAGTTAACGTGTAATGCACTCACTATCCGCTCTGCAGCATTTAAACTCGCCCGTAACCTGGGCTCCTGAGAGTCTGCAAACCCAGGCTGGCAATGGTACTCGTGTTGGCGTGGCAGCGGCGCTATGTTTAGCTGTCCATATCGCACTGCTCGGGGCCGGAATGTAGTCTGGCCGAGGACTAGCTTCAGGCCTCCAACAAGTCCGCTGTCAAACGGAGAAAACGGCAAACCGACTACTCCAGGCACACAACTCTCAAGCTCCCACCTTCAACGAGTTACAGCCTACTTTGCAAACCTCGATTGCTTTAATGTTCATAAAAACTATGAAAACAGTAATTATCAGGTCCTATTAATTTTGGCTTTACGCCTCACGTTGACGTCGAGGTTATTACAGGCGGGAAAGGATTGGAGGCAAATAAAAGGAACCAACTCAGCCATGGTTTTTTTTAATGAACCATCCCGGCATTCGCTTGGAGTGATTTTGGGAAACCAAGGAAACGCAAATCTGGATGGAGGGACAGCGATTCGAACCCACGTCCTCCCCAAAGCGAGGCCATAGCGTTACTGCTCACCCACCACGCTTGGTGCCGCATGCTAATTTACCACCGCTACTTCACGACTCAATACTTCATTTATTTTCTCTTCTACTGTTTTCCTTCTGACCATGTTTCCAGAATGTAACATGAGACAGCTAAGTTGGTCGTTTCTTATTACTGTTTACAACTACTGTCTTATTGTTGCTGTACTACTTAGGAATGGCATCAGTTAAAGTAGAAATAATTAGGAACCATTGCTGTGCATATTAAATTTAAACATCAAGCACAACCAAGATTCGGATGCATCAAGAGAGTGTAGTATATTGAGGGATTTTAGCTACAGAATATTGTAATTTTTACTCGGGATAATTTTTCTCAAGCTATAGCCATGTAACTTAATTCCACCCAACGCAGCAGAACTCAAGGTTAGGCAAAGTCTCTTCCCGTGGGAAGAGAGCTCCCCACTACGGTAACACAAAAATGCCCTTAGTAAGATGTTCTAACCCAATGCGACTAATTTCACGTGACTTCCCCCACTACATTTCTACCCGGGAGAGCGCAGTTTGAAGCGGACGCTCGAGGCAGTTTTTTCGCCTAGCCGCGGGATTGAACACGTCGCTAGATGGCATGAAGAATTCATTAGGTAAAGGCTAATGCATTTCATACCCTTCTGCTGGCTTTAGAAAGAATATTCCGAGTGACAGGATTTTATTAGTAAGGATTTTTATTCGTGAGAGATATTTTTATGCAATATTTTCAATTTTATCCAATGCATGTTCATGTGCTTATTTTTACTGAAGTTATTAAAGTTACTCCATTCTTTCAACTACATGTTTCACTTGTAACACTGATTCCTGCTCATTACTAGCACTACTTAATGGTAGAACGTAATTTCTCTGATCCTAAAACCACATATCTTCGGTGAAACTGACAGGGAATTGGTTGATTGGAGACGAATCCAACTGGTCTGTCGTGGATCACCGCTCGTTCACTACGAGAGTACGATTGAGGCCAAGGTACAGGAGCGAATTGCACAATAGTGGAATAGGAGAGATGATAGAACTGCAGTAGATACTGGGGAGGCTCATATTCTAGAGAGACGCACCAGTGCATGGAATATGTCTAAGATGGTGGTAAATGAATTTTACAAAACAGTGGAGGTTGCTCCAAGCATTTTTTTTTTAAGGAACTGATTTATTAACAGACCGGAAATCGTTGTCGGTGATAATCATGTAAACTCCAACACCGGTACTTTCCTGCACATAATTCGGTTCAACTCATTTATAAATACTTGTCCAGCAAGTTTAACTCCTTCCATATTTTAAACTGGAGAAAAATCCTGTTTCCATCTCAAGATTATCATTGCGTATGGTAACATGAAATTCGTTCCACAGAGCTAGTCACAGCGTTGAGCATCCTGGTTGTGCCTGTACGTCGGAAGACATTCGTTGGTAAAGAAATGTTTTCTCTGGTACGATGCCAAGCACGTCGTTTGACGTGGTTAGTGGAAGCAGTTCTCTCCGAACAACACGATCTGAATTTGCTGGGAGGAGCAACAAATACTACAAGTCGTATAAACTAATCTCCGTTAGTGATTTTATACGGATCTTCTGAACTTAAGTTTCGGTTCACGCTTAAAGCTGCAACTTTCATATCTATGAAAATTTGTTCTTATCGACAAAAATAGTTACAAAACATACGAAAAGTTTTACTGCTAGTTTGTCACGTATATTCTATCGCCTGCTGAAGACGGAAACTGCATGCCTCACTTCAGTAGAGCAGCAGACCAGCAGTGTGCTGCGCGAAAGAACTAACTGGGTGAGCAACTGTAAGTAAATGGATTTAGTATTTGTTAGTAGTAGCAGGGTTGGTATGATTTCATAATGAAGTGGTACACAAATATTTTGAGGTCCTACAATTAGGTGGCACTGGAGTAAATGTATTTAGCACTTTACACAACAGAAAGTCCATCACATATAGTTTATTAAAACAAACTCATCTATCTAAGCAGTCCAGTCAGTGCTTTGAAGTAATCAGAGACATTTTTAGAAAAAGAACTTACACTCTCCGATAGGATAAATCTTAAGTAATCTTTATGAGTGTATACAGATTAATCCATGCATTATTGCGATCATAAGCCTTGAACACTCTTTTCGCCCGCCTTCTGTCTGATTCCCAATCCAGCCCCTTCGTCATCTCAGTTAGTGATTGCATTCTGCGGCAATTTCCAAAAACGAATCTGGCTGCTCTCCTTTGTACTCCCTTCAACTCCTGAATTTGATGTCACTAATGTAGATCTCACACTACCATAAATACGCTCCCTTTTAGAAGTAGCTAAGTCTCTGTTCTTACGATGTTGAGGTTAGCTCTTTCCATGGCCTCAACTGAAGGTTACGAGCTAAACTGAATTTATTCAAAAGATAAACTGTTATTTAGAAATATAAACCTATTTAAATTAATGTTTTTTCTAACTAAACTATTCATATACGTTAAAAATACAATAGAAACCATTCATCGTATACACAGCTCGTAATAAGATTCAGGGGAAAAAATAATAAAAATTCATAATTCTCTATACTCTATTATGAATGTTTACGCCGACGTAATTTCTGTGTAGATCAGTTCTCCGCTTCAGCCAACAGCGATGAACAGCTGTGGGTGTAGACCGCTAGTGTGAGGCATGCAGAGTCGAAGTCTTATTGCGTCTGTCCTTCCCTTGGCCGACAAGCGTTCCAATCCGCGCCGGACGAGCGATGGTGCAAATTGCGTACTACGGCTGACCTCGGAGGAGATAGCCAGCCAATTAGGTGCTCTGGCTGCCAGATCGCAGAGTCTGATGTATTTCATCAGTCTGCTCATACGAGCTACAAGTGCGATAAAGCCCTTATTTTGTAAATAGTTAAATATCTAGCGTTCAACACTTACAGTATATAATAAAGAGGATGTAATTTCAGCTATACAATAAAACGTGGAACGTGATGTCGAAATGATTATATTATCAAATGGCAAATCTTGTTATTTTAGTTGCATTCTAATGGCTAACGAATGCAGCTGTTTAAATGAATAAGTATTACTTTTTCGTGTTTACTCAGCGACTTAACTTACAAAGAAGTAAACAAAATTATTAAATCTCCGGAACCTAAGTAGACAAAAAAACAACTGAAAAGTTTCTCTAACTAACGCGTTTCATTTCAGTTTTCGATAAGGCTGTTTAAATTAATACTAAAACTTAATCAATATTTTTTTTTTAATTCAGCTCTTACGGCTCTCGAACCATGATGTTTCGAAAAAAACCATGAAACTATCAGGTGACAAATCATGAAATTCACTGCACCATTGGTTCAGCTGG
>JARYHS010007459.1:0-15392 GCA_031002005.1 Vandiemenella viatica
CACTTACATTATATTTTATGCTGATTAAAACTGTCTTACTTAGTTTGAATGTCCTCTATTACTCTACACTTCTTACTTATACGTTTCCTTGGTTTATACTATTTTATCCTTATAATTAATTTGTTATTTTTACTATTTCTTCTCTTTTCCATTGGGTCAAGGATTTCATGAGTCATCCATCCACTTCTCTCAATTTTGGATAGCCAGCTGATGACGTGTTATTTCATTTAAAATTTAAGTTCTCGTCAAGTTTCCTCTGAGTTGAGTACAGATTTAAGGATTTCTCAGTTTTCCTTCTTGAAAAAGCGTACGATCGTTTCACGTAGCAATGGTTATTGGTTTACGCCTGATATGTTTGTGGACTACTCGCACAGTTTCCATGAGAAGCCCTATTCCTGGCTATACATCCAAGATTGGAAACTTTGAAGCGCTAGTTGACAGCCGGTTCTTTTTTCTGTGCTTTCATGAAGATATCCCACAGGTTTTGATCTGCGCAGTGGGCCTCTGGTCTGTTGGGAGCCACCCAGTGCAGGCTCCTGTTCCCTGACGGTCCGAGGTTCCCTCAACCCGCCCATATCTGGAAACGGGAATATTGGAGATTCCATCATAGTTTCCTAAAAAAAAAAAAAGAGTCAAAAAAATTTCGGATATAAAAAGTTAGCAAAATTACTGACATGTGTTATTAATCAATCAAGACAGTGAAAGTAAAGTAAAGAAAAGTTTTTTTTTTTTGCTTATGGATTTGCGTCTTGTCGACGTTGAAGTTATTAGAGGCGGGATAGGACCGGGAGGGGAGCAAGGAACAGGTACGAATTCTGCCATGACCTTTTGAAGGAAATATCCCGGCATTCACCTGGAGTGATTTTAGGAAACCATAGAAAATCCAAATCTGGATGCCCGAACGTGGATTTGAACCTGCGTCCTCCGACAGCGAGGCCAGAGCGTTACCGCTCTCCCACCACGCTCGATGATTTTCTTTCGTAGGTAATGGGGGTCAGGGATTGGAATAAATTACAAAAAGTAATGATGAATAATTTACCAAAAAACATTGAAAGAATTTAAAGTTGAAATTCTTAGAGGGAAAAAGTAGACAGATACAGGAAAGGAGAGTAGCGAAATTGTCACTGGAGCGAGCGCTCCATCGTAATTAAATTAAATGAAATGGCAACAATACCATCAACTAAATACAAAGCCCAAACAGAATCGCTTGACTAAGTAAGAGAATATGGTAGATAACAGCGAGGACAATGTCAAACGTTGAGTATTGATGAAACAAAGAAAATTCTTCAAAAAAGAGAAATAAGTTAGAATTCGATTTGAACGAATCGGCGGTTTTGTTCCGGCATATGATTTGAGCGTTTTAATTAATAGTAGAATTCATCCCGGGGCGTCCTTACTTTTGTGAATGGTAATCTCCTTGCAAAATAGGTCTCTAAACAGACTTTCAATTTCAAGAATTAAAAAAGCTTGCTGAAGTAGTATGCATAAATGGTAGAGGAGAGGGTGAGGAGGGGGTGGGGGTGCAAGAAGTTTAAAAAGCAGTTACAGCAGTATATCGTAAAACATAGGGATTGGCAATATCGGATAAGCCACGTAGTAAGAGTTAGCAAATGCTGCTGGCCTCGCACCTTCGGTAGTACTCGCGCCTATTGTCCAGTAAAGGGGTAGTTTTCACTTGCATTAAATCACGTAGAATATTTTTTTTTTATCTTGTATATATTGGTGAGAGTATGCAGAAACCAAGTTTTCGACATCCAACGCCTTCGGCACAATTTTCTGTGTCTAAACAACATAAAATGTTGGTACTTTTTTCAGTTTTTCGTCTATAACTCCTTCTTGATGAGTCCTAGCAAGAAACACTCTATTTAAATTTGAAAGAGAACAAAATTTCCTACAACTTTCGTACTAGAAACTTTTTTCTAAACTCAAAATTAAGCGAGCTACAGTTCTTGTAAAATCAGAAAAATTTCACACTTTTCCTAAAAGTTGGGTTTTTACCTACTTCGCCGCTAAAAATGTACTGCAACTCCTGTATATATAACTGATATATATGTATTTCTGTATGGCATGGTATATAAATGTACTATACTTTGATTACTGATGGTCAATTCAATGATCATATAGCATTGGCCGGGAGATCCTGAAGGATTGTTCGGCCACCAGGTGACAGTGTTTTCGATACGCCGCGGAATGTGCTCCTTGGTGGCTATCTAACCTGATCAAGTAATAGTACGGGATGGAGGGAACCTACAGCTTAAGGTGGAACCCAAACCACAGAATTGTTCCGGCTTACTTCGTATTACACAGTGTGGTATGACAGAGTCATCCACAATGAATATTAATAAATGGTTATAATTAATATTCAGATTTTGTTATATTTGTTTATTTAAATTGTAAAGTGTAGGGTTAATTTGGTACGTAAATAATTATGTATTAAGCCTGGGCAGCCAAATTTATTAGTATATAATTTAATTATGTGCTAAATTGATATCCAGAAAGTATTAAATATGGGAAAAGGTTGGAACTGCAGTTTTGAGCGTTGAGATGGCTGGACAATGCTAATGCCGGCGACATCCCGGCGCCCTCGCTCAGCGGGCGGGCAGAAAACAGTTACCCGACGCGGCTGTTGTCCCGACCTTCCCTTTCAGGTGGGCCAAGGTCAGGTAAAATGTGCGCGAAAACCAGTGACGAATGCTAGCTATGGCGCGAAACACGTGATTGTGGGATACATCGATTCACCAATCGTGCATGGCTACAGGGTTCACGTTTGTTAATCCAAGGCTTCTGTTCCATGTCCGGAGAGGGAGAAATTGGCTTTTTCCATGGCAAGAGAAGACGACGCCATGAGAAGGACTTGCTGTTCAGACGAGCTGACAGACAGACGTGTCGCCTGACACTCTCATAACTGTTGATCGGTGACGGCGTCTGGAGGCATTCTGGCTCATATGGGGCTGGAAAGGGGGGCATCCACAAATTACGTGAGGTGTTTTCCGGATTTCTGGACCCTTCCCTCCCCCCTGGTGAGATTTCGTGAGATCTGGCCGGACCCCCCCCCCTCCTTTAGTGAGATCTGGTCCGTGAGAACCCCCCTAGAAATCACCCTGGAAACTTTTGTACTTTTTTCACGAAATACCCTCCTAAAATCGACTTTGGCGCAAATTGTAGACCTTTTTTTTGGCTCTACTGTCCCCAAATTTTTCGCAAAATCTCACGTGAGATTTCCGTAGACCCCCCTCCCCCCTGGTGAGATCTGGTGAGATTTCGCCCGACCCCCCCCCCTATTTTACCTCACGTAATTAATGGATGTCCCCAAACTGAGCGTTTTACCTGCTAGAGGCAATCAAATGATGTGCTAGCTCGGATGTATCCGCAAACTGGCATTGCAACAGACACAGTGTGTGTCACATCTCGTCGAGCAGATGCGGAAACGGTAAAGCACCGACGCAGAGGTCCACAGTTCCATAGGGTTTTTAACGAGGCTTGCTAACCCGTAAACGGCTTCTGAGATAAGACTCTGCTCGCATCACGATAATTATTGAGCTAACCAACATTTTCATATTCATCAAACTCAAATTTAGAACATCTTGATCATTGTATTTAATTCAAATGATGTTGCTTTCACTTTAAATGGCGCCCCTGGGATTGTTTTGTAAATGCTAACTTTAATTCGATGGCCTGCGATGCCACATTAATGTATGTTGACTTTTGCAAATTTCTTTGAGGTATTTAAATCACTTTATGTTTGGTTTTATCCGGCAAATTGTAAACGCCGGGTAATGCTTGCTTATTTTCTTTGGATATCATGTTTAACGTAACGTTAAATATGCCCGGCCTTGTATAAGCCAGAAGACCAAAAAATTGAGTATTATTTTGTGTAACTTAAATTCTTGTAGAAATCAAGGTTCTAGTTCACCAATTTAACTAACCACTAAATTGAAATTAATATTCTGATAAAAGTATTGGACGTGATGGTATCCTCCTCCCCCTCTCTCTACAAGAGTGACCAATACAACAGCACGATGTGGCAGAGGTGAAGGTCGGGTCAATGGCCTTTGAAAATCACTGCTGAGGCCGGGATTTCGATCTCCAGTCAGACGCCTTAACCATTGAGCTACCAGATCGCTCTATTACTGATGATAATAGAGCGAAAATGAATGCATAATGTTATGGCGCAAAGTTATTAAGTCATATTAAATTCGTAATAAGTTAAAAAATGGTCATAAATCAATTTCTTTTCTGTTTGGTTTGTCCCGGCTTACCGATGAATTGTGTCTCATTCATCCACTGCATCAGGAACAGCTTCCTCGAAGTTAAAGAACTCTTCGTCTCCTTCATCTAATTCATTTCAGGAAGGTTTTCGCGAGTCAGTCCAGAGCAGTTTTCGCAAGAAGCTGAACAGTGCAGTCCTGATTAGCGACTGCATGGTTTCTTGCAGGAATATGATACAACCTTCGGAGTAAACTCAGGTGCAGTGTACAGTATTTTATTACAGTTACCATGCAAAGTACGGCCATTAGAAAACACTGTTATTTCGGGTTTGAATTATGGCTAACTGCTTCTATTGCATTAATGTTTCAAGGAAAAGTATACCCGAAGGCGTAAAATAGGTAAAAAAATGTGTAATTCGTGCCGAAACATACTGTTACGCATATTACTTACAGCGTCAACAATTGTCTTCAGCAGCCTGTGATGTTATCATAGACAGAATTCGACATGGCAGCCACCTTTCCCCCAAAATCCTTGGTCCAGGCTGCATTTCAACCTAACCAGCTGTATTATCCTCCGATAATACAGGTCCTTGAGAATCATATATATTATTTCTATAAGGTATTTTTTTGTCACAAGCCTGTATCTTCCTTCATACTTAACCAAAATCAATGAATGAGGTGTCATTTTAAAGCTTATGGTCTCCACTTTGGTCACATCATATTTTAAGAAATGAAGTTTTGGAATTCGACCCTTAAAGGGCAAAAATGTCAATATTTCTAAAAAGCTGTTTTCTGTGTTACGAGTCATTTATCTCACTGGATACCTATCTGAAATCGTTTAATGAAGTATCATTTTAAAGATTAAGATCTCCTCTTTAGTGACGTCATATATTAAGACAGATATTTTTCGGAATTCGACCCTTAAAGGGCAAAAGTATCAATATTTTTGCAATGCGTAATTGTGTCACGAGCGATTTATCTCCTTTAATATCTAACCGATATAGATAAATGAGATATCATATTGAAGATTGAGGTCTCCGCCATGGTAACATTATATTTCAAGAAAAGAATTTTTCGTTTTTCGACCCTTAAAGGGCAAAAATGTCGATTTTTCTAAAATGCGTTTTTTGTATCTCGAGCCATTTATCTCCCTGGATATCTAACCAAAATCGATAAACCAAGTAGGATTATTAGGAGTAATGTCTCAGCTTTGTGACATAATATTTTAAGAAAGAATGTTTTTGGAATTCAACCCTTAAAGGGAAAAAGTATAAATTTTTCAATAACGCATTTTTGTGTCACGAGCGATTTATCTCCCTTAATATGTAACCGGTATAGATAAATGAGGTATCATATCAAAGAATGAGGTCTCCGCCGTGGTAACATTATATTTTAAGAAAGGAATTTTTCGTAATTCGGCCCTTAAAGGGCAAAAATGTCAATTTTTCTAAAATTAGTTTTTTTTATCTCGAGCCATTTATCTCCCTGGATATCTAACCAAAATCGATAAATGAAGTAGGATTATGAGGAGTAATGTCTCAGCTATGTGACATAATATTTTAAGAAAGAATGTTTTTGGAATTCAACCCTTAAACGGAAAAAGTATAAAATTTTCAATAACGTATTTTTGTGTCACGAGCGATTTATCTCACTTAATATCAAACCGATATAGATAAATAAGGTATCATATTAAAGAATAAGGTTTCCGCCGTGGTAACATTATATTTTAAGAATGGAATTTTTCGTAATTCGACCCTTAAAGGGCAAAAATGTCAATTTGTCTAAAATTCGTTTTTTGTATATCGAGCCATTTATCTCCCTTATCTATCCAAAATCGATAAATCAAGTGAGATAATGAGGAATAATGTCTCAGCTTCGGTGACATCATATTTTAGGAATGACGTTTTTGGAATTCAACCCTTAAAGGGAAAAAGTATGAATGGTTCTACAACGCATTTTTGTGTCACGAGCTATTTATCTCCCTTAATTTCTAACCGATATAGATAAATGAGGTATCATATTAAAGATTAAGGTCTCCGCCGTGGTAACATTATATTTTAAGAAAGGATTTTTTCGTAGTTCGAACCTTAAAGGGTAAAAATGTCGATTTTTCTAAAATGCTTTTTTTGTATATCGAGCCATTTACCTCCCTGGATATCTAACCAAAATCGATAAATCAAGTAGGATTATGAGGAATAATATCTCAGCTTTGTGACATGATATTTTAAGAAAGAATGTTTTTGTAAATTGAACCATTTAGGGAAAAGTATAAATTTTTCTATAATGCATTTTTGTGTCACGAGCCATTTATCTCCCTCGATATATAACCGATATAGATAAATGAGGTATCATATTAAAGATTAAGGTCTCCGCCATGGTCACATTATATTTTAGAAAGAATTTTTCGTTATTCGACCCTTAAAGGGCGTAAATATCAGTATTTCTAAAATGCGTTTTTTGTGTCTTTAGTCATTATCTCCGTTGACAAACGAAAATTGATAAACGAGGTATCGTTTAAAAAGCTTCAGGTCTATCGTAATGTCTTCGGTTCCGTTAACACATTTTAAGTAGAAATTTTTAAAAATTCTAACATTAGAGGGCAAAAGTATTAATATTTTTACAATGCATTTTTCTGTCAGGAGCTGTTTATTTCCCTTGATACGTAATCGAAATCAATAAATGACGTATCGATTTAAATATTAAATTAGCCGCTATGGTCACATCATATTTTAAGAAAAACCTTTCTCCAAATTACACCCTTAAGGGGCAAAAATATCATCATTTCTCAAAACTTTTTTTTTTTAGCCTTGGTTGATATTTTATAAAAAGGAATTTTTTGGAATTCTAACCCTTAAAGGGCAAAATTATCAATATTAATTATAGAACTGTTTTTAATTTTTTTAATACAAGCCATTTATCTTCTTCGATACCTATCCGAAATCGATAAATGACATATCGTTGTAAAATTAAGGTCTCCAGCTAGGTAAAATCATAAATTAAGAAAAAAATGTTCGGAATTTGGTGCTTAAAGCGGTAGCGCGTATGAGACTGTTCAGAGCCAAGTCCCCTGATTTCAGCAGCGGATATCACAGAGATGTCAATAAACTTTTTTTTATTCAATAAGTAGCTTTTCTGATATATTTTTGTTTGTTACGGAAACACTGTCGTTTTGCTATACAATTCCAATGTAAACATTTTATTCGTACAGCAACAAATATTTCAGAGATGTTGATATGTTGTGTGCATTTTGTTAAGGTTGGTTTTATTCTACTAAGGTCAGTGACAGTTTGTCATAAATACAGTGTGTTTTAAATTTTCCTAACTGTTTCGTAATATGTTGTGAGTATTTTGCTGCGTACCTATTACACTAAATGAAATATTTGCTACAAAAGTACGGTTCTACTATTCATTATATTACAAGCATTCAACCTCACTATTCATCGCATTTTATTCGCGAAATTTTCGCGCGGGTCGTCTATCATATATATTATTTCTATAAGGTATTTCTTTGTCACAAGCCTGTATCTTCCTTCATACTTAACCGAAAACAATGAATGAGGTGTCATTTTAAAGCTTATGATCTTCCCTTTGGTCACATCATATTTTAAGAAATGAAGTTTTCGGAATTCGGCCCTTAAAGGGCGAAAATGTCAATATTTCTAAAATGCTGTTTTCTGTGTTATGAGTCAAATATCTCCCTGGATACCTATCTGAGATCGTTTAATGAAGTATCATTTTAAAGATTAAGATATCCGATTTAGTGACGTCATATATTAAGACAGAAATTTTTCGGAATTCAACCCTTAAAGGGCAAAAGTATCAATATTTTTGCAATGCGTAATTGTGTCACGAGCGATTTATCTCCTTTAATATCTAACCGATATAGATAAATGAGATATCATATTGAAGATGGAGGTCTCCGTCATGGTAACATTATATTTCAAGAAAAGAATTTTTCGTTTTTCGACCCTTAAAGGGCAAAAATGTCGATTTCTCTAAAATGCGTTTTTTGTATCTCGAGCCATTTATCTCCCTGGATATCTAACCAAAATCGATAAACGAAGTAGGATTATTAGGATTAATGTATCAGCTTTGTGAAATCATATTTTAAGAAAGAATGTTTTTGGAATTCAACCCTTAAAGGAAAAAAGTATCAATTTTTCTATAACCAATTTTTGTGTCACGAGCGATTTATCTCCCTTGATATCTAACCGATATAGATAAATGAGGTATCATATTAAAGAATAAGGTCTCCGCCATGGTAACATTATATTTTAAGAAAGGAATTTTTCGTAATTCGGCCCTTAAAGGGCAAAAATGTCAATTTTTCTAAAATTAGTTTTTTTTATCTCGAGCCATTTATCTCCCAGGATATCTAACCAAAATCGATAAATGAAGTAGGATTATGAGGAGTAATGTCTCAGCTATGTGAAATAATATTTTAAGAAAGAATGTTTTTGGAAATTCAATCCATAAACGGAAAAAGTATAAAATTTTCAATAACGTATTTTTGTGTCACGAGCGATTTATCTCACTTAATATCAAACCGATATAGATAAATAACGTATCATATTAAAGAATAAGGTTTCCGCCGTGGTAACATTATATTTTAAGAATGGAATTTTTCGTAATTCCACCCTTAAAGGGCAAACATGTCAATTTGTCTAAAATTAGTTTTTTGTATATGGAGCCATTTATCTCCCTGAATATCTATCCAAAATCGATAAATCAAGTGAGATAATGAGGAATAATGTCTCAGATTCGGTGACATCATATTTTAGGAGTGACGTTTTTGGAATTCAACCCTTAAAGGGAAAAAGTATGAATGGTTCTACAACGCATTTTTGTGTCACGAGCTATTTATCTACCTTAATTTCTAACCGATATAGATAAATGAGGTATCATATTAAAGATTAAGGTATCCGCCGTGGTAACATTATATTTTAAGAAAAGATTTTTTCGTAGTTCGAACCTTAAATGGTAAAAATGTCGATTTTTCTAAAATGATTTTTGTATATCGAGCCATTTCCCTCCCTGGATATCTAACCAAAATCGATAAATCAAGTAGGATTATGAGGAATAATATCTCAGCGTTGTGACACGATATTTTAAGAAAGAATGTTTTTGAAATTGAACCATTTAAGGGAAAAAGTATAAATTTTTCTATAATGCATTTTTGTGTCACGAGCCATTTATCTCCCTTGATATATAACCGATATAGATAAATGAGATATCATATTAAAGATTAAGGTCTCTGCCATGGTCACATTATATTTTAGAAAGAATTTTTCGTTATTCGACCCTTAAAGGGGATAAATATCAGTATTTCTAAAATGCGTTTTTTGTTTCTTTAGTCATTTATCTCCGTTGACAATTAAACAAAATTGATAAACGAGGTATCATTTAAAAGCTTCAGGTCTTCGTAATGTCGTCGGGTCCGTTAACACGTTTTAAGTAGAAATTTTTAAAAATTCTAACCTTAGAGGGCAAAAGTATTAATATTTTTACAATGCATTTTTCTGTCAGGAGCTGTTTATTTCCCTTGATACCTAATCGAAATCAATAAATGACGTATCGATTTAAATATTAAATTAGCCGCTATGGTCACATCATATTTTAAGAAACACCTTTCTCCAAATTACACCCTTAAGGGGCAAAAATATCATCATTTCTCAAAACTTTTTTTTTTACCTTGGTTGATATTTTATAAAAGGAATTTTTTGGAATTCAACCCTTAAAGGGCAAAATTATCAATATTAATTATAGAACGTGTTTTTTTAATTTTTTTAATACAAGCCATTTATCTTCTTCGATACCTATCCGAAATCGATAAATGACATATCGTTGTAAAATTAAGGTCTCCAGCTAGGTAAAATCATAAATTAAGAAAAAAATGTTCGGAATTTGGTGCTTAAAGTGGTAGCGCGTATGAGACTGTTCAGAGCCAAGTCCCCTGATTTCAGCAGCGGATATCACAGAGATGTCAATAAACTTTTTTTTATTCAATAAGTAGCTTTTCTGATATATTTTTTTTGTTACGGAAACACTGTCGTTTTGCTATACAATTCCAATGTAAACATTTTATTCGTACAGCAACAAATATTTCAGAGATGTTGATATGTTGTGTGCATTTTGTTAAGGTTGGTTTTATTCTACTAAGGTCAGTGACAGTTTGTCATAAATACAGTGTGTTTTAAATTTTCCTAACTGTTTCGTAATATGTTGTGAGTATTTTGCTGCGTACCTATTACACTAAATGAAATATTTGCTACAAAAGTACGGTTCTACTATTCATTATATTACAAGCATTCAACCTCACTATTCATCGCATTTTATTCGCGAAATTTTCGCGCGGGTCGTCTAGTCATATATATTATTTCTATAAGGTATTTCTTTGTCACAAGCCTGTATCTTCCTTCATACTTAACCGAAAACAATGAATGAGGTGTCATTTTAAAGCTTATGATCTTCCCTTTGGTCACATCATATTTTAAGAAATGAAGTTTTCGGAATTCGGCCCTTAAAGGGCGAAAATGTCAATATTTCTAAAATGCTGTTTTCTGTGTTATGAGTCAAATATCTCCCTGGATACCTATCTGAGATCGTTTAATGAAGTATCATTTTAAAGATTAAGATATCCGATTTAGTGACGTCATATATTAAGACAGAAATTTTTCGGAATTCAACCCTTAAAGGGCAAAAGTATCAATATTTTTGCAATGCGTAATTGTGTCACGAGCGATTTATCTCCTTTAATATCTAACCGATATAGATAAATGAGATATCATATTGAAGATGGAGGTCTCCGTCATGGTAACATTATATTTCAAGAAAAGAATTTTTCGTTTTTCGACCCTTAAAGGGCAAAAATGTCGATTTCTCTAAAATGCGTTTTTTGTATCTCGAGCCATTTATCTCCCTGGATATCTAACCAAAATCGATAAACGAAGTAGGATTATTAGGATTAATGTATCAGCTTTGTGAAATCATATTTTAAGAAAGAATGTTTTTGGAATTCAACCCTTAAAGGAAAAAAGTATCAATTTTTCTATAACCAATTTTTGTGTCACGAGCGATTTATCTCCCTTGATATCTAACCGATATAGATAAATGAGGTATCATATTAAAGAATAAGGTCTCCGCCATGGTAACATTATATTTTAAGAAAGGAATTTTTCGTAATTCGGCCCTTAAAGGGCAAAAATGTCAATTTTTCTAAAATTAGTTTTTTTTATCTCGAGCCATTTATCTCCCAGGATATCTAACCAAAATCGATAAATGAAGTAGGATTATGAGGAGTAATGTCTCAGCTATGTGAAATAATATTTTAAGAAAGAATGTTTTTGAAATTCAATCCATAAACGGAAAAAGTATAAAATTTTCAATAACGTATTTTTGTGTCACGAGCGATTTATCTCACTTAATATCAAACCGATATAGATAAATAACGTATCATATTAAAGAATAAGGTTTCCGCCGTGGTAACATTATATTTTAAGAATGGAATTTTTCGTAATTCCACCCTTAAAGGGCAAACATGTCAATTTGTCTAAAATTAGTTTTTTGTATATGGAGCCATTTATCTCCCTGAATATCTATCCAAAATCGATAAATCAAGTGAGATAATGAGGAATAATGTCTCAGATTCGGTGACATCATATTTTAGGAGTGACGTTTTTGGAATTCAACCCTTAAAGGGAAAAAGTATGAATGGTTCTACAACGCATTTTTGTGTCACGAGCTATTTATCTACCTTAATTTCTAACCGATATAGATAAATGAGGTATCATATTAAAGATTAAGGTATCCGCCGTGGTAACATTATATTTTAAGAAAAGATTTTTTCGTAGTTCGAACCTTAAATGGTAAAAATGTCGATTTTTCTAAAATGATTTTTGTATATCGAGCCATTTCCCTCCCTGGATATCTAACCAAAATCGATAAATCAAGTAGGATTATGAGGAATAATATCTCAGCGTTGTGACACGATATTTTAAGAAAGAATGTTTTTGAAATTGAACCATTTAAGGGAAAAAGTATAAATTTTTCTATAATGCATTTTTGTGTCACGAGCCATTTATCTCCCTTGATATATAACCGATATAGATAAATGAGATATCATATTAAAGATTAAGGTCTCTGCCATGGTCACATTATATTTTAGAAAGAATTTTTCGTTATTCGACCCTTAAAGGGGATAAATATCAGTATTTCTAAAATGCGTTTTTTGTTTCTTTAGTCATTTATCTCCGTTGACAATTAAACAAAATTGATAAACGAGGTATCATTTAAAAGCTTCAGGTCTTCGTAATGTCGTCGGGTCCGTTAACACGTTTTAAGTAGAAATTTTTAAAAATTCTAACCTTAGAGGGCAAAAGTATTAATATTTTTACAATGCATTTTTCTGTCAGGAGCTGTTTATTTCCCTTGATACCTAATCGAAATCAATAAATGACGTATCGATTTAAATATTAAATTAGCCGCTATGGTCACATCATATTTTAAGAAACACCTTTCTCCAAATTACACCCTTAAGGGGCAAAAATATCATCATTTCTCAAAACTTTTTTTTTTACCTTGGTTGATATTTTATAAAAGGAATTTTTTGGAATTCAACCCTTAAAGGGCAAAATTATCAATATTAATTATAGAACGTGTTTTTTTAATTTTTTTAATACAAGCCATTTATCTTCTTCGATACCTATCCGAAATCGATAAATGACATATCGTTGTAAAATTAAGGTCTCCAGCTAGGTAAAATCATAAATTAAGAAAAAAATGTTCGGAATTTGGTGCTTAAAGTGGTAGCGCGTATGAGACTGTTCAGAGCCAAGTCCCCTGATTTCAGCAGCGGATATCACAGAGATGTCAATAAACTTTTTTTTATTCAATAAGTAACTTTTCTGATATATTTTTTTTGTTACGGAAACACTGTCGTTTTGCTATACAATTCCAATGTAAACATTTTATTCGTACAGCAACAAATATTTCAGAGATGTTGATATGTTGTGTGCATTTTGTTAAGGTTGGTTTTATTCTACTAAGGTCAGTGACAGTTTGTCATAAATACAGTGTGTTTTAAATTTTCCTAACTGTTTCGTAATATGTTGTGAGTATTTTGCTGCGTACCTATTACACTAAATGAAATATTTGCTACAAAAGTACGGTTCTACTATTCATTATATTACAAGCATTCAACCTCACTATTCATCGCATTTTATTCGCGAAATTTTCGCGCTGGTCGTCTATCATATATATTATTTGTATAAGGTATTTTTTTGTCACAAGCCTGTATCTTCCTTCATACTTAACCGAAAACAATGAATGAGGTGTCATTTTAAAGCTTATGATCTTCACTTTGGTCACATCATATTTTAAGAAATGAAGTTTTCGGAATTCGGCCCTTAAAGGGCGAAAATGTCAATATTTCTAAAATGCTGTTTTCTGTGTTATGAGTCAAATATCTCCCTGGATACCTATCTGAGATCGTTTAATGAAGTATCATTTTAAAGATTAAGATATCCGATTTAGTGACGTCATATATTAAGACAGAAATTTTTCGGAATTCAACCCTTAAAGGGCAAAAGTATCAATATTTTTGCAATGCGTAATTGTGTCACGAGCGATTTATCTCCTTTAATATCTAACCGATATAGATAAATGAGATATCATATTGAAGATGGAGGTCTCCGTCATGGTAACATTATATTTCAAGAAAAGAATTTTTCGTTTTTCGACCCTTAAAGGGCAAAAATGTCGATTTCTCTAAAATGCGTGTTTTGTATCTCAAGCCATTTATCTCCCTGGATATCTAACCAAAATCGATAAACGAAGTAGGATTATTAGGATTAATGTATCAGCTTTGTGAAATCATATTTTAAGAAAGAATGTTTTTGGAATTCTACCCTTAATGGGAAAAAGTATAAATTTTTCTATAACGCATTTTTGTGTCACGAGCGATATATCTCCCTTAATATCTAACCGATACAGATAAATGAGGTATCATATTAAAGAATAAGGTCTGCGCCGTGGTAACATTATATTTTAAGAAAGAATTTTTTCGTAATTCGACCCTTAAAAGGCAAAAATGTCAATTTTTCTAAAATTAGTTTTTTGTACCTCGAGGCATTTATCTCCCAGGATATCTAACCAAAATCGATAAATGAAGTAGAATTATAAGGAGTAATGTATCAGCTTTGTGTAATCATATTTTAAGAAAGAATGTTTTTGGAATTCATCCCTTAAAGGAAAAAAGTATAAATTTTTCTATAACGCATTTTTGTGTCACGAGCGATATATCTCCCTTAATATCTAACCGATACAGATAAATGAGGTATCATATTAAAGAATAAGGTCTCCGTCGTGGTAACATTATATTTTAAGAAAGGAATTTTTCGTAATTCGACCGATAAAAGGCAAAAAAGTCAATTTTTCTAAAATACGTTTTTTTTGTCTCGAGTCACTTATCTTCCTTGATATCTATCCAAAATCGATAAATCAAGTACGATTGTGAGGAATAATGTCTCAGCTTTGCTGACATCATATTTTAAGAATGAAGTGTTTGGAATTCAACCATTAAAAGGAAAAAGTATAAATTGTTCTACAACGTATTTTTGTGTCACGAGCCTTATATTTCCCTTGATATCTAATCGATTTTGATAAATGACATATCGTATTAAAGACTAAGGTTTCCGCCGTGGTAACATTATATTCTAAGAAATGAATTTTTCGTAATTCGACCCATAAAGCGCAAAAATGTCAATATTTCTAAAATACGTTTTTTGTGTTTCGAGCCATTTATTTCCCTGGATTTCTAACCAAAATCGATAAATGAAGTAGGAGTATGGTGAGTAATAACTGAACTTGGTGACATTATATTCAACCTCACTATTCATCGCATTTTATTCGCGAAATTTTCGCACGGGTCGTCTAGTATACTTTAAAACAAACAGAAAAATACGCTCTACATTTGGTTTACAAAAACCTATCCCATCTCCCCAATCACTTCCCCTGAGGAAAATTTACACTTGCAAAAATTAAGTGTTTTTTGCAAATATAGCTGAAACAGTTGGGAAACCACCCAGAGTAGATAATATTCCGAAAGCCCATAAAATTTCATATTTATTGGCGTTGGACCAGTTCCAATCAAACAATTAGTGACCGAGAAATTTCAACTTGAAATTT
>JARYHS010007463.1:0-25003 GCA_031002005.1 Vandiemenella viatica
CTCTTGATCGAGTAAATTAGAAACACGTGGTTAAATTTACAATTGCATTGAATATATTTATATTACACTCCAAATTTATTAAGATAAAAGTAAAATATAATGTACTTTCTGAAATTATTGTTTACAAATTATATTAATAATTTCACAATACTAATGCTCAATTTTTTTACATAATACGTGAAAATATGAACTTATTTTAAAAATAAAGTGAAAAAATATTCGATCGACTTACCTTTCATAAGACAAATATTTAGATTTCACTCGAAATTCTTTGTAACAAGAGGAATGATAACCTATTATTTCGTCATTCCAATTTTCAGGCATTACAACATTTCGATATTTGTGTTGATGATGTTTTCGAGCAGATAAAAAAGTTTTGCAAGAAAGCCAAATGTCTTTATTGAATTTCTTTACTTCTTCTCTTTTCTCTCGAAAAGTAGTGTTTTCACATGACAAATTACACACAAAAACTCCATAGTTATTTTGCAACACAAAAAACATTTCTTGAAATTATTTCTCGAGAGACAAACACGTGGTCGACTGAAGAAATTTTTGCACGCTTTTAGACAGTAACGTGGGATACCTGAAACACAGTAAGTAATGATCTGCACATGCGTACCGATGTGGACTTCGCTGTAGTAGCAAAATACAGAAAATAAATTGCTTTTTAATTTAATTAATTTCAAATATGTATTCAATTGGAGGACCGGGATAATGTACCACACTATTTGTAGGACAATGTGACTGTTAAATTATATGAATATAAACTAAGCAACAGAAAAAAAAATCAGCTGGTTAGTAATCAATTTTGATGAACTTGTCATCGATACATGTTGGAATAAGGGGACTCTTTGATATAACCATACATATTGTAGGACAAATATTTTTTTTCGAATAATTCAGATAATTATCTTGAGATTTAACAAAAAAAACCTAGGTAGTAATCAATTTTTTAGAATAATCAAATCGACATATTTTATCCCTGCTACCCCTGATAGCTACCACAATCAGGGATTTTCGAAGAGGATATTGTTGGGCGTCTCATCAAAATGAAGCCACTCACGGAAAATTAGCTTGATAGTAATCAAGTGCAAAAATAGACCCTGGATCCTGGACTAATAGAAACAACCCCTGACTTTTATCCTACCGAGCTTGAAAATGTAATAACTTCAATTCGAGAATCATTTATATTTAAACTGGAAGTTAGAGATTAACAGAAATCCTTCATAAGAATGACTAAAATTTTAAATTAAGTTAGTTGTTTTAGGAGATATTTACGAGAAACATGCAAGTGTAGTACAATGTAAGCACAACAGTTAAATAACTGGATGTTGTGGACAATTTTTCTTAACTGCAGATAAATAATTATAGATCAATCATAATTTTGTTCCAACGAAACTGAATTTATTGTTTATTTATTTACCGACCGCACGTGGAAACTGCGATGTTTAAGTGTTCACTACTAACGAGAAGATAAGTAATGATGCATGGTTAAAGAGTGCTGTGTTCGAACCTTGATTAGGATAATATTTTTTTCGTTTGTATATTTTTTTTCTGTTTGCTGCTTTACAGAATCATGTTTTTATTCGAAGAAGTCATAAAACGTCATGCAAACGTTTGAAAGATAGATTGCTGTCATACAAGAAAACGTTTATAAAAAGATAACCTCCCGATTTTTATTTTGAATCATACCATAGATACATTATCATTGAAAAAAATCCAAGTGTTCGGCGGTGAATAATAGAATTTATTTTAACAATAACATTTCACGCTAATTTCGCAGCAGTTCTGAAACGCTTTGAATACCTTTTGCTGAAATTTTTACGTGATGATACAACTGCATGTTACCTTCTCTGACATAAATGCATCTATTTAGGCGCTATTTACTTTTAATTCGCAAGAAATTTTCAGTTTTTTTAAATACTTCTTATCGGTGTGCAAGTAACGTCCAGTTTCAGTTTTGAAGTCTTTTTTGATTATGTTTCAAATGTTTATAATACGCTTGCTATCCTAAAATTTATGAAACATTCGAAAAAAAAAATAATGTTTTGGTGGATTTTAGTAAAAGAATATGCGGCGCTACCAACAGCAACTAGTATATAAAGAAAACGCTCACAAATAACAAAACATATTCCAAAGCGAGGATCGAACCTAAGAACTCCAACTTTACCTATACTCGCCTTAAACAGCGTACTACATTATCTGAAAGAAATTATGGTACAAATGATATTTACAACAAATGATATGCGACTTAGTCGCAATGCCGTCTGGGTTTCACCGAGCAAGTTGCGACTTTTTTCATATTTCAGCTAATTCTAGAACACTTAAGTTTATTTGGAGAGATTTTATTGTTGTGGTTGTAGATTGATGTACTACACACTATTTATAACCCATATTTCCAACAGTTGATACACAAATTCAGAGAAACAAACCAGACGTTACTTATGTAGAGAGAGCGCTTGCTGGCAGGTGACGTCACGAGTGTGGTTGGCCCGCGCCAGGCAGCAAAGGAGCGTTTTGGCGGGCTTTCAAATACTCTAAATTTTAACGTTGAATTTTACGTAAAATAAGCACTTTTGTCAAAAAATAAATAGTGCCCGGTAAATAACGTGTATCAATAAACTATTAAAAACCATTTTCAAAAAATATTCAAATAGCCTATTCTATCCAAAGACGAAATACAAACTGATAATCATACTGGCGAATATCAGGAAGGACATATAAAAGGCAGGCCTAGTGTGGAAGAAACTCTAAATCTCATAACCATCTTACAAATCCGTAAAAAAAAAATTCAAAAAAGCATTTGACTCCATAGATAGGACAAGAAAGTAAGTGAACTAATCAAATAGACATTAACGGATGCTGTCTGAAAATTTACGTCCATAAGTGAACCTTACAAAATCAAAACACTAGTACGACAATGGACTATCACCCCTTTTATTCAAATTTGTTCTGGACAAAGTAATAAAAATTTGGGAGAAACAAGTATAAGGAATGACCATTGGCAGACTACTCAGAAAGAGTCAATCTACACAGCTGAAAAACTCCATGAAATTTCAACCTAAATCTCGTATGCTAAAACCCACTATATGGAAGGATCCTATCGGTACCATGATGGAAAAACCCGATTTGGTAACATTTTTCAAGTAATTAATACAGATACCGAGGAGAAAACATTCATCCCGCAGGACTAAATTGCGAATCAGACAACGGGAGAGTATCTAAACTGTAAAAAGCATATAGAATTACCAGGAACAGGTATAACAAAAATTCAATATCCCGAAATGCAAAGTTAAGGCACTATAATCAAACCGAAGGCATTATACGCATCAGAATCTTTTATTAATTTGGGGGCGTCAACTAACTAAAGATATTGAAAAGCAAGAAATGAAAATTTGAAGGAAAATCTTCAGCCCACTTTGTACAGAAGGAGTCTCGATGAAAAGGAAATCTTCATAGCTACGTCAGCAATCTAAAAAAAGTTCAGGCACGTTCAGATAAAGACGAAGGAAATTCTGTGAGCACATTATCAGAATGACCAAGAGAATTTTCGACCTTGCCATTTCAATGAAAGTGAAGAACATTCGAAGTGGACCTCTAGGAACACGACAGACGCAGATTCAGTACGGGACTCAGCGAGAGGATAGACCACTAGTGCTGTAATATATAAGGGCGCTAATGACCTAAAGCCACAACAACAACATACTTATAAATAAAATGTTCTTAACACTTCGTTACATGATTTTAGATTATATTTGTATTCGGATATGAGGAAAAATTTAGTCGTAACGATAAATGGGAGTGTACAAGGCGCATAATGGAGATGGGGCATGGAAAGATATTGGTGGGAGAATTAAGAGACGTGAGCGGAAGGGTAAAGATGACCATGACCACAAGCTGGCACTTGATTTCAGACGTAAGGGTGTGGGGAAATTTTCTTTCGTAGGAAATGGTGTAAGGAATTGGAATAAATTACCAAGAGAAGTGATGAATAATTTACCAAAAACACTGAAAGAATTTAAAGTTCAAATTAGTAGATGGGAAGAGGAAAGGAGACAGACGAGTATGTAGGGAGATGGCTACCACAGCGTGGTATCAATTTATTAATATTGTTGGAAATGTGTTGAAAAAAAATACTTTGTGATTTATTGACGTTGTCTATTACCATTGTAAGTTGTTTAGTGACAGTAAAAATATATTGTATTAAGAAGAGAATCTTGCTGTTTGATCTCTTATGAGATAAATCTTTGTTTTGTGCAGCAGTCCATTATGTCAATAACACAATAAACCTATTAATGACTAGTATTTGCTCACGTGGATGTAGGTGTGGGAACTTATCTGGGTTCGGTAGGTTTCTTTATTTTCGAGTGGCAAATATTAACCTCCAGAAGGAAAAAGTTTCCTTTCTTCTACTTATTTTCTTACTTCCGGCGCTCGAAAGAATTGAGTTTTGTGTTCTGTATAATTCAATGTAATTTAATTAAGAAATATTAAGAACCTAACTAATATAATTTTAATAAAGCTACTTGAAAACTGGCCAAAAGAATAAAAAGATGTAAAACAGAAACTTTTGTTAGGATTCAACCTGAAGTTTATCAAGTAATATCGTTGCAGCTTTCATCTCAAAGAAAAAATTACAATTTCGCGTCGTTGTTACCAACATATTAGATACGCGTATATTTAAGACCCGGTCAACACGGACTCAGTAGCACGCGGCGGGCTGGCGTCAGGTTGTGGACGAGACAAAGTCTCATTCAGTGCGTTCGAGAATGTTCATTTTTATATGACTCTCGGCATTCCCGAGTACAAAAACATGCCAAGAAAACAAAAACATGGAATGAAATAACTGAAAAGCTCAACCAGACAAGAAGAAAGTATACATTTATCTACTTTATACAGCATCTTTTATTTTACATAGTTGCAATAATATATTAGTATAATTATCATAAAATTAAAATGAATTTTCGTTGTTAAAGTAATTCAGAAAATGGTTTCGTACCGCATAGGCAGCATCAGTTGATCTCTCTCAATCAACTTGCGGTTGAGAAAGCATTGGCATGTTGATTTGTTATTATTGTGTCACCTTGTAGTTCAATTTCAGTGAACTGTTTTGTGTAACTTCTTACGAAATTGTGAAGGCAACATGTAGCTTTGACAGCTTGGACTGCGCTATCTACATCCAACTCTATAGGCCAAAAAAAATATATGCCACGTCTGAGCTAAACTTCCAAAGGTATTTTCTACTACACGTCGTACCCTACAAAGATGTTGAATTTTTTTCCTCCTTCATCATTTACAACTGTAGTTTTTGCAAAAGGGCGCATTAAATAAGTTTGTAATTTGAATCTTCCATCGCCTAAAAATACGTGAGAAATAGGTAATGGTTTAGGCAACAGGATAGTTTCGTGAGAATAAACTGACTTGATCGTCTTGAACTATTTAAAGCGATCAGAAGAAGCAATTCTTCTTCGTCGGATGAACTGCTGGACACGTTAATAAGGAGAGGGCAGACACAAATGAACTACCCGTTCCTTCGTCCACGATTGCTTCAACCCTGCTGGCCGGGTGGGCAGTCCGCGCTCTCTTTGACCGGGCCTTTAAAGATGGTGTAGTGAAACGTTATTTTGTTATAACTAACAATCAGATTTTAAGACCACTCGGTGAGTCGATTTCAAGTCAGGCATATTGGAGGTTTTTATATCTAATGGTGTATACAATCGTTAGCCGGATAATTTTTCGTTGAGTGTTGAAATATATATATTTATTGTGGAAATGAATACTTAATGTAATACATTGATTATGGAAATAATGTTTAAGACTTCGCCGTAAAACATTAATGCTAAACAAATTAATGAATGTGTTAGTTTGGACGTCAGTGGGTTCTTTTAAATATAAAATATTCTTAAGAAAAGGTGGGTAGCCATATTATATTAAGAATTGAAAAACCCACGAATTCAAAAACAAATATTAACGTCATTATTTGCTTTCAAACAAATCGAATTGAATGAGCTTTATTTCTTAATAAGCCTAGTGACAATAATGTGAAGATACATACGTGCTTGAAATTGATCATTAAATACGAAAAAAAGATACAGAAAGGCGCGGTTCATAGCGCGCCGTAGATTTTTCACGAAAACTTCGATAAAATCATAACAATCTCATTAATACAGTGGTTATATGGAGTAGTGTAGTAGTTACAGAATAGATAAATTACAAGTTTATCGCATGTATCAGAGGTATGTTGGCTCAACCTTTATTAATGCATTATTAGTCTCGTAGTTATTAGCGATTCAGATCTGACGGTATTTTATAACAAAAGAAACTTCGACCGCCTATCACCATACTTAACGAGCGAATAGACGTTTTCACGTCAAAAGTATTAGTATAATTAAAATTAATTAATTAATTAAAAGTATTGGTATAATTCAGCGGAGGACATGAAATATCTCACGAGCGTTTAGTGAGAGTTCGAAAACTGACTTCTGGTAAAAACTGTGGAACAAACAATGTTTATAGATGGGAGTGATCTCGACTCTGCATCGTGTGTGTTGTCAGAATCCCCGGAACAAGGCCCGTCTACAGCAAGATTCGCCCTGCCTCGTCCCCACGAAACATTGGCAACGTTTAATGGGGTGTAAGTGAAATGGGCCGCTGAGAAGGTTTAGTAAGGGCTGCAGACCCAATAGATTAACTTCAGTGTTTTTTGTTTTTTGTTTATGGCGGCGTCAGTATAAAGTGTTGTGTAGAGCCATAGAAAACTCTCGACGTAGAGACGATTGAGCCAAGCGATTTTAATATTAATTTCACGACCGGCGAAATAGGTTTGCATGTAAGAGTTTTGTTTCAGTAAAGGGTGAAGTGCATAATTGTGCAATTGGCTGACATGGTTTCGAGGATTAATGTAAATAAATTTGAAGGGAACAAGTTTGATTTGTTAACGCTTCAGTACCTCACTGCTGTAATGAGCAAAATTATCGACTCGTTACATTTTGTGTAAGTAAAAGTAAATCCGACGCGAAAGCATAAATCTTTGGAAGAATCCAGCCCATAAATAATTTCGACAGTGCCACCGAGCGTGGTGGGTGAGTGGCCTCACATTCGGGAGGACGCGGGTTCGAATCCCCGTCCGGTAATCCATCCAGATTTGGGTTTTCATGGTTTCCCCAAATCACTCCAGGCGAACGCTGGGATGCTTCCTTCAAAAGTCCATGGCCGAATTCATTCCCATCCCTTGTCCCCAGTCACATCCCGCCTCTTATGATCTCGACGTCGACGAGGCGTAAAGCAATAAGTAAAAAACAAAAACCAAAAATACGACAGAGGTCAAGGGAAGTTTCTCACAATAGACCCGACTGTCATACACGCTGAAGGCATAACAGCGGGGAGGTTGGCTGTGGTCGCAAGTGTTCGTGATTTTAGACAGTGTGCAGGGTTTTGGCGCGTATAAGAAACAATTGGGGGACATGAGCCGGGCGGCAATTTGAATGCACAGATGAGGACCAGGACCCAAATAACTGAAGCCAATTACATTTTTTCTTTCTCTCTGTTTTGTGGTTTCGGCGGGACTTGAGGCATTTGTTTTTTGTACGTGGTGACGGCTAGATGTGCGGCCGGTGTGAGGTGCCATTGTGGTAGCAGCAGTGAAGAGATCGTCACATCAAATGGTAATATACGACGTGTATTATTTCGATTACTTTACTTCAATTTCGATCAAACTGAACCCGCGTTCACAGGTCACCCTGCGCAGATAACAACTATTCTCAGTGACTCTACCCTTTTTTTTGTTAGTCAATCCGAGTTTAGCTGAGTGGCGCCCGACTTTTTATTGTTTGCAAGTTTTATGTACATTCTTTTTCCATGATTTGAAACAAGAAGATTTTTTATTTTATTTTGATTCGTAATTTTTTATATCATGTTAAATAAATGTTAAATTGTGAAACATGAAAATTATATTTTTCAATGTAAAAATGGAAGTTATCCCATCACAAAATAATTTTTTAAAAAATATTAAATATCAATTATTAATCCCAAGTAGAAATTTTTATCGTTTTTTTATTGAATATTTCACTGATGAGAATGGTAACTTATAGTAAATTTGAAATGTGGTGTTACTTTTTTGGAACTTTGAGGCGACGGGAATCTTCTGAAAATTTATCCTTAAATTTCCATATCGGTCAGCGCTTTATTTGAAGAGAAAGGACAGTTAGAAATCAAGTCTCAGACTATTATAAACACATTTGTTTCGACTTTTCTGTCGGTAGTTAAAAAAATATATAAAATTCCTATTGCTGTGATTATTTGAATTGTAGGAGGATGAAATTTAGGTAAATCATGGTTGCCGATCGTATTTAAGATTAGCTGCTCCTCAAATTCACTACTGTCGGCAAGCATTTAAATGCGTCTTGCAGATTTGAGGAAGTGGACTATTGAAATTGTTGTAATAGGAAAAGTCTTACAACTTGCCAGTTGCCACAGTAACGTCTATAACAACATTCAGTTAAAAATAAAACAACACAGTAAATGATCTTCTTTCGCATAATGTAAGTAAGAAGAATAGACTCACTGAAAAAAGCTGTCGTGCTGGAGCTGCCAGCGATGTGTTGTAACACAATAAGGTTTTAAAAACTGTCGTGCTGGAGCTGCCAGCGATGTGTTGTAACACAATAAGGTTTTAAAAACTGTCCTGCTGGAGCTGCCAGCGATGTGTTGTAACACAATAAGGTTTTAAAAACTGTCGTGCTGGAGCTGCCAGCGATGTGTTGTAACACAATAAGGTTTTAAAAACTGTCGTGCTGGAGCTGCCAGCGATGTGTTGTAACACAATAAGGTTTTAAAAACTGTCGTGCTGGAGCTGCCAGCGATGTGTTGTAACACAATAAGGTTTTAAAAACTGTCGTGCTGGAGCTGCCAGCGATGTGTTGTAACACAATAAGGTTTTAAAAACTGTCGTGCTGGAGCTGCCAGCGATGTGTTGTATCACAATAAGGTTTTAAAAAATAAACTTAACTGTAGCTGGTATGAATTTTCACCAAAGTTTTTAAAACAGTGTTTTGTATGTTTTGTACGTATTCTGAACATCTTGGAATTAATAAATATGTGTTTCTGAACAGGTGAATATGCTAAACTAAAATTATCGATAATAAAGCCTCTATTTAAAAGGTTGATAAATATCAACTGGAGAATTATAGATCTAATACTATCAGATCTACATTTAGTGAAATCCTAGAATATGTGATTTGTGATAGAATAACTAAGTTTTTGAAAAAGACATTCTAAATAAAAATAAATACGGCTTTAACCAGGGATTATCTATCAGCTGTCGCCAACAGCAGAATTTGCTGAAACATGTTCAGTAGCATATATAAAGATATTCCAAAAGCCTTTTACACAGTTGATGGTATCATATAGCTGCACAAAATCGAATCTTAAGGAGTTAGAGGCACAATTTTAGTTTTATTAAAGTCATATACGAGTAATAGGTGAAAACACAAATCAATTCTTCACAAAACTGGGGAGGAATATACAAAATTTCAATCAATTCGATGCTTAGTTAGAAAAAGTAATGCCAGTATCTGAAGGTTTTTTAAATAGTTTATACCAGTGTTTCTCAACCTGTGGTTCAGATGGTCCGATAGCAGAATATTAAAAAATCAGATACTGTATGAGGCAATAAGCTAGTATAAACAATGATCCAGAATTTTTAAAATTCACAAATATTTCAATGACCGGGCAAAAATCTGGCATTTACAGGATGAGAAAATGACAGCATTGTTCCTACAACAGTCTCTATTCAGTTCGTCTACGGATTAAGTGAATGGCTTCGGCACCACAAAGATGTATGGTCTAGATCGGCGATAACTACAGTTACATTATTATTAAGTCCGGTCAATATTTATTATTTGACTTCCAGCTTTTGTAGGAATTTAAAACATACTTTTAAATTTATTATGTTATAAAGGTATAATAAAATATGTTCTAGATGTTAATAATATACACATACTTAAAAAATTAGGCCCATATAAATTAATGATCCCCAGCATAATTTTTGACGATCTACTGGTCCTCGGCATCAAGCGATAGGTGCCACTACAATACCTTCACATAAATTAACTAATAGGGAACATCTATGAGAAGAATAAGATAGATAATAAACAGAATGGTTTCATACTGGAACGAGAGTCAGACCACGAAGCGTATAGTCACCTGTCCTGTTTAATGTAATCATCACAGAAATTCAGCAGAGCCAAAGGTGATAGCATATGTGATGTGGACTGGAATGGGTAAACATGAGTGCAGATAATGAGGAAAGCACGAATCACAGTGCCAACAAAGGACGAGTTACGTGATGGCAAGAAATTTGAATGGGTAGACTGGTTTGTGTATATGGGAAGCAACGTAACTACCAACGGAAAAATGGAGGAAGAAATAGGGCAGAGAATATGGAAGAGTGGATGTAATCTGGGGGTAGAACATAGGGAAGGAAGCCAAAACTGACCTGCGGCTCTGAAACCTGGGGTTGGACAAAGAGAGATATTAGCAGATTACAGGCGGCAGAGATAAAGTTTCTGAGAGGGGTAGAGACTGTCACGAGGAAAGATAAAATCAGAAATAAAAACATCAGGGAGAGACTGCAAGTTGAAGTATTGGAAGAGAAGTTAATAAGGAAAAGACTGCTGTGGCTAGGGCATGTAATGAGTTAGCGTGAAGTACAGGAGACCAGTTGGAAGACCTCGGGCAAGATGAATGAACCAAGAAAGACGTAGAACCTAAGCAGCTCAACTCACTTTCAAAATGCACAGGGAAAAATATAACGAAAACAGTTTTTGGATACATCCTTTGATACTTGCATTGACGTTGGAGCTTACGGAAAATGCAGTGTCGTATCTATATTTAGAGATAATACATTCCATTAAAAAAAAAAAAAAAATAGGCAAGAACGAACTAAATATTCCAGGAAATGCACCAATTTCATCAATGAAGAACACACCGACGCCTTTCAAACTAACTCATAAAGTTACGCGTATGTATAGTGAGGTTGTGGAGTCGCGGACGCGTCAGTGACGTAACTGATTAGCCGCTTAGTGGAAACACAGCCTAAAAGGGAGGTGTTTGGTGACAAGTAATGGATGTGCTGGAAGACCGTCTAACAATGATTAATGATGATGATAAATTTATGTAATGAGTTCTACATATTGACGTGAATACATCTTCCATATTAGGGTCTATATGGCATCTCTGATTTATGAGTCACATGAAAACTGACCTGATTCAAATGACTAGTGTGGCGGCCAATTTAAAACCATTTCTAGATCGATAAAAATAAATTGTGACACTCTGGAACTGAAAATGTCAAAGTATATGGTAACGAAGTAGAAGCAGAACCAGCGAAATTGAAACAAACCACCTTCGAAATGCGGAGAGTCGCCGGCTCTACCAACTAAACAAGAAAGCCGAGAGATAGAAATCCATGCGGAGCTTCATAGTGATTGGATACCATTCATCTGTCACGTGAATTGAGGCGAAATAATGTCCTGTCGTACGAAATATATTACACCAAACAATTAAAGACCGTTTCAAGAGGGATAGAAGTAAATTTTGAAATGTTGTTACACTTTGAAAATGTCAAAGTACATAATGAGAAAGTGAAAGCAGGACTAACGGAAAACGGGTAGAACTGAAACAAACCCTATTAGAAATGTGGAGAAGTGTCGGCTCTGCCGATTGTGGAAGAAGCCACGCGGGGCCACGACCCAGTGGTGCTGGGGAGGGAGTAAATGGAAGTGGACACAATGATACCACAGTCGATCAGCACGGGGTATTTTATTTTTATAAACTTCCTCTGAAGCATCTATTGTATCAGTTAGGTATTGAGTAGTTGTTTCTTTTGTGTACGAAGATAAAATGTTTAACGATTTAATACCTAGCGGTAGTGTTTTTGTTATAAACATTATTTTTATTTCTTTTAACCTCCTCTCAAACAAGTGTTGCAGCATTTAAGTACTAAGCAGTAATCTCTCTTGAGTACCTAAATTAAATCTTCAGTTATGAACAATATTTGTTGTTTTGTTGTCTATCCGCCTAAAGAAGGACGTATTAACTTCAACACTTGCAAAAGTACCTATCCCCAACCTTTTTTGTTTACTCAAACGTGTGGGAATTTGTCCTGAACTCCAGCAGGATTTTTCTAGGCTGACGTTGACTCTGCAGTGGCGCAGAACTACTGCTCGTGTGAAAGTTCAGAAACTGTGATATAGGCATCAACAGCATCACATCTCGATTAACGACATCCAAATTCTTAGCAATACGTAAAGTACTTATTGTGTACGGTTTTACTACCCTTCCCATAAAGTACTACAGTTATATGTTACTTAATAACGTATTGTTAACAAAATAATTATCTACACTATTATTACAAATCCGAAAATAACTCTGTCTGTTGCTACGTTTACACGATTAAAAGGCTAGACTAATCTTGATTAAATTCTATGTATCATTAGCAAGGACATAGGATACTTTTTTCGGGATAAACAACATATTTCGTTATTAAATTTTGAATACTAACCGAACAGGGACCGATAGCGTAAGTCTTTTTAATGTTATATTGGTCGCTCATGTTTTCATTCAGTTTGTGTATATTTCATATCCAGACACAACTTATTTTTGCTATTTTTAAACCCGTTGCAAATCGGTTCTCTTCATGAGACAGGTTTGATAGTAGAATGGCATGGTGATGGTATCAAGTCATATTATCCCAACACCTTTTACATAACATACAGCTTTCTATATCCAATACTGGACGCGCATGAAGTCGCGGGTAAAAGCTACTAAATGCACAATTTTGAAGTAACTGAAAGATCTTGCGAGCAGACTGGATGCCTTTGTAAGCAAGACCAAACTGCTCATTCGTGCTTCGTAAACATAACTTTACAGCATAACTATTTTAAACACACTGCTACAAATACAGAATTAGTTATAACACTAATTAATGTTCCCTTACTTATTACCGTAATTAGCTCAACAGAATTCACTTTTGAGTATTTTCCGATTATTTTCCAATTATTAGCTGCAACATTTTAAAACAAAATGTTAAAATCTTTGAATGGATGCAAGTTTGCTGTTGTGATTCAGCAGCACCATGTAGGAGATTATAGGAATGCGATGCCATGTTGGGTAACAAATAATATGACGCTGCTCATACATTTGTTGGAATTTACTACACGGGAAACTGTTATTCTGGTAAATATTTCGAAGGCGAGAAGTAAGGTATTTTTAAAACTTTTTCTCTTAATTCCAATGTCGCATCAATCCGAAACATTCGTTATTTTACTCCTGGAACGATAGGCTGTGCGATATTTCCAACCCCATGAAAATCCGTAATGTAATTTTTCGTGAATTGTCTTCATCCAGACAGAATTAAAAAACAAAATAATAAAATGTTGATTCCTTATCTGTAACTTATTACCAGTGTCACAAAGTCATTTTTCCAAAAATATCTTCGCATTCTGAATTGTATCGATCATAGGGGTTAGTTTTAAATAATTTTTCAGGTTCTGTTGCTGTCTCATCTACAGCCTCGCAGACTGGCTTAAAAATTTGGTTTATCCCAGTATGAGCAGCAGTTTCTCTAGTTGCTATAATAGCAAACGAACAACGTATTCCTTCTCAAATTCCGAACAGTTTTTAAGCAATTGTCAAGAGTATCACACCACAGGACTCTATTGCTGCAACTGAGTCATTCGTTTAGAAGAGCTTCACGAACCAAAGATTAGTAATAACGAGCTGCAGCGAGGCTACAAACTCTCTCAACGAGTTGCGCAAACTTTTTTCAGCGATAGTCCTTCTACGTGTTTGGATATCACTTGCCATGGCTTTGTTGATCCAAAAGATAGAACAAACATTCTTTAAAGAAAGCCGAACAGGGAAACAAATTTAACTGTTGTTTTGGCGGCACCTACGATTACCAAATTTAAGATATGACGGCTACATGAACTGAATTTTATATTCGCTGCTAAATGGTGTCGCATTTTTACTTATATGCATGGTTTCCATCATTGCAGGCCAATGGTGGTATGGTTCCTTTAAAAGGTCATGGGCAAATTCCTTCCCCTTCCTTTTACCCTGTCCTTTCCCGCCTCTAACGACCTCGACGTTGACAAGGCGTAAACATTCATTACCTGCCCGGAACATTCCTGCTGTTCCTGGGTACGTGTTATGGCATGTATATGGGTCCTATACCACACCGTCATACTCGATCAATGTTTTTTTTTTCTTTTTTACTTATGGCTCGTCGACGTCGGGGTCATTAGAGGCGGGCTGGGGACAAGGAACGGGAAGGAATTCGGCCATGGCCTTTTGAAGGAATCATCCCAGCAATCGACTGGAGTGATTTGGCGAAACCATGGAAAACCCAAATCTGGATGCCCGGACGGTTATTCGATCCGGCGTCCTCCCGAATGCGAGGCCAGAGTGTTAACCGCTCACCCACCAATGACCAAGATTTTGTTTCAGATTTTCTACCTTTCCTGAGTAGTGAGGGAAGGCCGATTTAAGCCAGAAACCGAGAAAACCCATGACGTCACGAGAAGATCAGCCAATCAGTATTCAGGGTAGTATGACGTCACTGTCGACAAACCTCAACCTGTTTACCGTTTAGTTCGTTCCTCCACCGGTAGGGGGCAGCACCGGTCGGGCTTGTGCATGCGTATCCTCGTTAGTTCTTTGACCGGCCGTCCAGATGACAGCTGCAGTCGCGCTAACCTTATCTTCTTAACACGTGGCCGGGGAAATTCCATCCGGACTTGTCGCAACTCGTTCGCCCCCTTGTTTCTTGGAATGCGGACCACTTGTGTCAACACACCCTGGTATGCAGATCGTTATCTATATTTGCTGTGTCAACACGAGAGACAAGCATGCTGCATTAGGCATTGCGAAAAGTGTGCCGTGCGGGGATATTCCTAGCGTGCCGTTAAGCAAGCACCATTTTTGCGACCCCCCGTGTGGTATAAATAGCTGCCGGCCATGTGGCCAGGCCTCATTGTCTGCCAGTTGTTCATTGCTCTTGTATCGCCGCTACACCGTTGTTCACCATGGAACATTCACAGTCTACTTCAGGTAATATTAAGTGTTTTTAAATAATAATTATCGTGTGTGTTTGTATACCAGACTTTTTTTTTCAGAACTGCCGGTGCTGTCCGCCGCAGATGTAAATGATTTATTCGCAAATCATAAGTTAAGTTTCTTTTTTGTTAGTTGTATTAATTTAAACTATTCAAACTAATTTTTCTTTTATTCTCTGTTTCAGATCTATCGGAGATCTCATCACTTTTTAGTGAAGATTTAGTGAATGGTAAGTCTTTACATGAAATTAATATATTTTTGTGGTAGATATTTACTCATTTGATAATACAATTTTTTTCTATTCTAGAGCCACGAGTTATCTCCACTCCCGAGCTGATGGTGTATTACGTTGCCACTGGTGGTAAGAATTCCAGGCTGAAATTGATTTGTTTATATCTCATGCGTATGATTGATACTACAAATTTAATTTTTTTCTGTTATAGGTTTTCCGGTGGAGCCTGTGAGTGCCTCAGCTAGCGGTGGTAAGTATCTGACTGAAAGTAATTTTATTTTTCCCTCGTGTGTTTGTGTGTTTGATACTACAAATTTAATTTTTTTTTTCTGCTGTAGGTCTGCCAATGATCTCCACTCCAGAGCTGATGGCATGCTTGTGAGATAACAACCATAGACTTAGTTAATTGTGAAATAACTGGTATAAGTAATAGTTAAAATAATCTGGTGGGATGGTTAAGTTGGCTAACATGTAAACCAAAGATTTAAGCAATGAACATCGCTGACTGCATCTATGGCATGGAGGAAGGAAATATATGGAGGAGAAGTGACGTTAAATTGGTGAAGCAGGCTCGCGCATGCGCAATGGCGGCAGCGGCGATATTGCACTTCCAAACAATTGCGATGTTCCCAGTATATCCCGAAAACTAAGCAAGATATCGAAAAATTTTATTCTTTATTTCCGATTTGTCTCGTCGTGTTACATAAGAATCGATCATTAAATTTGACTTTTGCGAAATTTTTCTTCTCCATTTCAACCTCACTTTTGATACAGTATATCTCTAGAACTAGGTGAGATATCGAAAAAATTTATTATTTATTTTTCATTTGCCTCGTCTTTTTAAATAAGAATCCATCATCAAATTTGACTTTGACCAATGTTTTCTTCTGAATTTCAACCAAAACCATTTCACATTTGGGACGGAATATCTCGAAAACTAAGCAGGATATCAAAAAATTTTATTCTTCATTTTTTATTTGTCATATCGAATTACATAATAATCCATCACCAGATTACGGCGTCACCTTTATCCTAGAGTCCCCTTGAGGTTTTTGTACATATTCCCCGTGTCTGTATGGAAGCGGCCATGCCCCCTCCACTCCGGCCATGCCTCCCCACTCCTCCTCACCCTGCTTCACTTCAATGCGTGGTGAGGTCTCTTGCGTCATATATTTCCTTCCTCCATGATCTATGGTTGTTGTTTACTCGTTGTTATAGTAGTAGGTTGACTTAGAAAATCGTTGAATTGAGTTTTGTTAAGCTTGTGAAAGTTTTAAACACTGAGAGTACAATAAAAAAACTCAATGTTGAAAAAAAAAAAAACGAAGGAGAATTGTTTTTAATGACTAGTGATTAAATTATTTTTCAAGTGAAAGGTTTGTATTAAACAGCGGCTAACGTTCGTCATTTTTGGCTTAAATCCAAAGTGTATAACGGGCCATATTAAACGGCAGAAGGAAAAATAAACCTCGCATGCTTCAATGAAAATGATTTTGGAAATGGTAAGTGTTTGCTTGAAGTTTATAAATTTTTTGTTTTTATATTCTTGTTTGATACTAAAAATTATTTTAATATAGTAGATCGCTCTGTAACCACTGACGCAGTATTTCGCTAATTGTAAGTTGATTTATTATTAACTGAATTACTTACCACTTTAGCTATATATTAAAACTGATATTTTTTTTTTCCTTTTCCGCAGTCTGTCCTGAGACTCTTGGTGCCATTTATGGTATGTTTCTCAAGTCTTAAAAAAAGTCTGTACTGTAGATATTTTTCGTGTTTGACTCTATTATTTTTATTACATATGTTACCGAGCAGTATGGCTTCTTAGGGTCTGAGGGTACCTCTTCCAGTGGTAAGTTGGTAAGACTTGTTTTTATTTTATCAGTATATAATGTAACTCTGTCTGAAACTATTTGTTTGTTACAGATCCACACAAAAGAAGAGAGTAACACAGAGGATGGCCCATCCAAAAGGATTAAAGTAACAGGTAATGTATTCTTTTAATTGATTTTTTTCTATGTAATACTTGTAACCACGAATTTGAATTTTGTTGTTTTTGTATGTTTTCAGATGGATATATGTCACCGCCGGACCTGGAAGCTCTATGGGGTATACCAACCATCGCGGACGTGCCGCAGCCCAAGTACCAGCGCGTGGGCAGACCATATAGACGAAGAGTAGCATGCTACTCTGTCGCCAATTGAGGCAATCTGGGCGACAGATGAGCCCTTCATCCCAGTGGCTGCCTAACACGCAAGTGACCGGGTCCGGCGTTAATGTGGGTGGGAAAAAAACAGGTAAGCCGGATGTTACGCCGCTAAAGCCAATTGTCAGGACAAGTGCTTACGGGAATAGGTTACTTCATGTCACAGTTTTAAATTCTGAAAATTTTAAAGACCCAGGCAATTTTGTCAAGGCATTTTTTTTTTATTTTCGGAAACCTAATTACCGCAATTATTTCAAATCCTTCAACACCGGCTGTAAAATGCCAGGTGGGGTTGAATTTTCTTTTCAAAATTCCGAAGAACAATGTCACTAACGTCAGCCATATTTGTTTTATGCCAATGATGCGCGAGCTCACATTAAGCACTTCCCTGAAAGAATGGTATGAAGTCTATGTGTTTCAAGATATCAAGAAGAGATTTAGTGAATTCCAGGATCAGGATTGTTTTAAATGTCTCGATCAAATTAATTTCATCGATATCCATGTAGCTAAATTCGAACCGCTGTATCGGGGCTCTTCATTTATAGCTCTTCCATCCGATATCCGAGCAAAGAGAGCAATTATCAATGTACAAAACAGTGATGATCGTTGCTCTCATTGGATGATCATGGCATTTCGCGAACAGGTGCACTACAACGTGCAAGAAATTAGTTATTATATTAAAGCACTTTCCGAGTACGTCTTAGATTTTGCAGGCATAGACTTCCCTGTAAAACTGTCAGACGTTTCTAAATTTGAGAGGCAAAATTCCGAATATTCGATCAATGTCTGCGGCTTAGAACCAGAAGGAAGAAAACACAGAGTTGTAGGCCCCCCCTCCATCATGCTGCAGTCAAACGTGGTTTCCATATTAACATGTTGTTGATTACAGAGGGTGAAGATAAGTTTCACTACTGCTGGATCAAGAACTTGTCGCGATTAGTTAGTTCATAAACATCTTATCATCAACATAAAACACACATTTATAATAGATGTCTGCAGCATTTCCAGCGCGAAGATCTATTGAGCCGTCATTAGATTGTTTACGCAAGGGTAGGCGCTGTAAGAGTCGACCTACCCGGGGACGAAGACAAACCTTAAAGTTCAAGGATTTTGAACACCAACAGCGTGTTCCATTCGTCGTTTACGCGGACTTTGAATGTTTGTTGAAACCCATTGATGCAGGCCCGACCCTAATGACTCTTACACCACTTGAGTACAGGAACATATCCCTTTTGCGGCGGCATACCAGGTTGTTTGCTCATGCGACAAGCAGTAGAACAGATTCAACTCATTATAGGGTAAAAACCATGATACGTGGCTAGTGGAACAACTCGTGAAACTGGCCCATGACGTTGATGGAATTTACAAGGCGGTCATACCACTTGTAATGTCAGCTGATGAGGAAGCACGATTTACAGGTGCTATGGTATGCCACATCTGTGGTGATGGCTTTGCACCTGAGGTCGTTAAGATTCGCGATCATTGTCACATCACAGGTGCATTCAGAGGGGCTGCACACAATAACTGTAATTTGCAGTACAAAAATCAAAGGTGCATACCCATCTTTTTCCATAATTTGTCTGGGTATGATGCGCACTTTATTCTTTAGGCTTTAGCACACCTCGATTATGATGGAATGGATAATCCTACCCATCAACAATGAACGTTATATTTCGTTTTCGAAAAAGATTAACGGCACGTCAATTAAATTGCGGTTCCTGGACTCGTACCGTTTCATTCAGTCCTCGTTAGATAAACTGGCTGGAACCCTTGAGGACTGTTTCATGTACATTACCAGTGCGTATTTCACGGACCCCGAGAAGTTCCAACTAGTTAAACGTAAAGGAGTCTTCCCTTACGAATACATGGATTCGCTGCAGAAGCTCAAAGAGGCCACACTCCCTCCAAAGTCATAATTCTAAAGTTCGTTGCCGGAGTCTGAAATTTCAGACGATGACTACGAACACACGACACAAGTGTGGCGGACTTTCGAGATCCAAAACTTGGGCGAATATGCAAGTCTGTACATGGAGACAGATGTACGGCTACTTGCGGATCTGTTTGAAAAAATTAGGAGTGTATGTATGGAGAAGTACACCCTGGACCCTGCCCACTATTACACAGCTCCAGGCCTTTCGTGGCAGGCTATGTTAAAGAGAACGTGTGTCGAGCTGGATGTTCTGACAGATAGTGATATGCTTCTCTTTTTCGAACGTGGAACTCGTGGTGGTATTTGCCAGTGCGTCCATAGGTACGCCAAGGCAAATAACCGGTACATGGTGGAGTACAACCACAACTCACCTGAAAATTTCATCATGTATTTTGATGTAAACAATTTGTACAGCTGGGCCATGTCAGAGTATCTACCCTCTGGAGGGTTTCAGTGATTATCGGCCGAGCAAACATTATGAGCGTAACAGCCGACTCACCTTGGGGTTTTGTTTTAGAGGTAGACTTACGATTCCCCAGGATATACACGACTTTCCAGCAGACCTACCGCCATGTCCAGACCACAAAGCTGCCCCTGGATCTACTTACCCCAAGCTGATGACTACGTTGGAGCATAAGGTTCGATATGTTCTCCATTACCGAGTCCTCCATCAATGTCTGTGAAAAGTGTAACTTATAGTCCATGTGATAAGTGTATTTTTGCTTGTGAAATATTTAGTTTATTAGGTGGAGATTGGAGACCGTCCCGGAATTCACCTCCTATAAATAGAAATCAAGACGGCTGATACGCGCTCAAATGCACGCAACCAGGCAGGCGAGTGGTTATTTCATATAACCATAAAAAATTTCTTGATGCTTCATTCAGCGGTCCCCCTGCACCGGTAATATTGTTCATAAACTCATCTTCAGCTTCCTTCTTTGTTGCTATTAATTCCTTGTTGCATCTTAACTGTGTTGTGTTCTCTTCTTACCAAGTTCTTTAGCCTCCCTATTGTATTGTCTAGGTTATATATTTTCTCTATTCTCTGTTTTGGAATAAAAACTTCTTTCCACATTTTTTTTGTTTTTTTGTTTTTTTTGTTGTTTTTTTTTGTTTATTTCTGGCTTTAGGCCTCGTCGACGTCATTAGAGGTGGGATGGGACTGGGGACAAGGAGCGGGAAGTAATTTGTCCGTGGCCTTTTGAAGGAAGAATCCCAGGATTCGCCTGGAATGGGAAATCATGGTAAACCAAAATCTGGATGTCCAGACGGGGATTCGAACCGGCGGCCTCCACACTCTTATTATTTCCTTGAACTGATCCCACTTTCTCTCCACTGTACAGATCCTGTCATTCCATATACTGAACCTTTTCCTGAAATATCTCTTCTACCTGAAGCGTACTACTTAAAACAGCAGTGTAAAATAAAAATTCAAAGTGAGTCTTAATTATTTTTCATAAGCAAGTAGCATGACATATTTCTGGAATTAGTAGTACCGATGAATCTCGGTTTACAATTAAATTGACTTCATTAAAACTCTAAGATGATGAATTTAAAAACATAAAAAGTGTATTATTTACATTTCAACCTTTAACGCCACAGTGCGAATTATATAAATATCCGTAAGCTTCTGAATGTATGATATCGCAAGGGCGATGAACAATATCGCAGCGAGAGTAAATACGTGTCGGATGTGTCAGGATTACACCGATAGTGCACAAGTTTAAAGTGAATTGTAATTCGCTAGCATCGTCGCATAATGGAAACAGTGTGGAGAGAGAGGACATGGTGTATGATAGTGGACTGAATCGCGAGAGAATATAAGTTTCGATTAGTGGCGTCGCTAGATCAGCCAGAGTGTGGAACGGTATTGTGCTTTAATGATTGTTCATGTGAATTTTTACTGGGGCTACGACTCACTTTCATCAATCCTTTCCACCAACCTAGCAACTTTGGTGAAGAAGTTTTAAAAGTGTCTGGTGGCTAGCGCTGGCGAATGTTGAGATTAATAAAATTTGATCCGTGACCAACTACATGGTGTGGCAACTATCGTCTGTAGCATGTAGTACTACCTGAATATGACTTATTCAATCTTTCATTAGGCATAGACCACTGGAGACCGTGTCAATAGAATCTGCAAATGTGTAAAAGCTGGGACAGCTACACTAGTAGTAGGACGCAACAGCATATGAAATATTAATTTTAAATTAAGCCCCAGCAGCCAAGTGTGTTATATGGCTTTGCTGTGACAGGAAGTGCGATTAGTAGTGTAATTGATTGGACATAGTAATTAACACGAAAACGTGCTGGAAACTGGAGGAGAAAAGTGATTCGAGTGATAGCTAACAAACTGTTACAATGAACTCAACTCCTTTGAGTTTAATATAGTGAGAGCATTTGAGATTTTTCGGGGTACGTGTACTGGGTTGAACTGATTACATAATTTTCTTATCATGAAGGATTTTTACAGTTTTCTCTCAACTACAGCGGACAGCGAAGAGCTACTCCTGCAAGCCATAACAGCTCTGGTGACTGCGAGAGTAGTGGGCACCGCGACGTGTCGCTCACGTATCGCTCCAGCAAGAGCGTCGAAAATTCTTTCGGCCAACCCGACCGTGGTCCAAGAAGTAGTTCCGCATTGATATGCTCAATACAAAACGTAATAATATTGCTGCCCAAGGTTGCGATCGACCGTACTCCCTCTACCACTTTTCGCATACGCCATTTTACTAGGAAAGCACCCAACAACTTTGCGACATAGTAACGACGGATGCCGAGTCTGTACTCTCCTATAAATTCCTGTACTGTTTCCTGAAATGTATCCAAACTAAAGACGAGCTTTTAAGTTATTTTTGAAGTGCATCAAACATGTCTCCCTAAGAACACAGTCGCTCGGTGCCTGCCGATGACCATTAACTCACATAAGCTGGGGAGGCATTGCCTGTCACATGTACCCAGTGGCGTAACAATAGGGTGGCAGGACGGGCAAAATGCCACGGGCTTCCAACCGGAGGGGCCCCCGGCTCCAGAAGGTCGCGAACACAGAAGGGTCCTAACATTTATTATTACATTGGTTAAGCTTCTTTATATTGAGGGAAGGCAGTGATGGAACTCCGAGCAGGGGCAAAAACTTTAAGAATGCCGCTCCTTCATACATCCCCCGCCCGGGACCGTAAAGGAGTTAAAAAAAAGTCACCCGCCGCATAAATTTTCCGTCCCTTCGAAACATGATTTTGCCGACCCCGCCTGTTCCCCTAGATCCGGCACTGAGGAATTGCCCCATCTTACACACTGTACTTTGTAAGACTTTACAATCCTGAAATGTGCGACTGTTTATACTCGTAATTTTAACTATAACCACCATCAATTTTGGCAACTGGTTTACCGAACCTAATCTCGTATAAAGCCAAATTGATACAATTCCTTTTATGTTTATTGAAATCATTTTGTGGGTATACGTGAGGCAATACCGACATTGGTATTCATGAGTCAGAATTCTTATTTTCTTTTGTTCACGTTCGGTTATGTAACCATACAGCCATGAATTGTAGGATAATTCATTATGATTAATTATTTACAGGTTTGATTATACTATTTACAATCCTGCTTATGCTAATAATCGTTGTACTTAGGCCACTTACAGTTTTGATTATACTGATAACAATTTTAAGTCATACTTATCTACTCGTAGTTACAATCTTTCAGGAATAAAATAGAATCGTTGTAGTGTTTGTATACAATTCATTTTATACTTATTGACATTTTTGTGTACTGTTCGTGAGGTCTTAGATTTCTTCTCCAGTTTTTAGGAATCTCATAAGGCTGTTTTATACTGCTTTGTCGTCACTCGTTAGGTTGGTAGGGAGAGGGATTCCTATGTTGACTAATTCCTTGATCATGGTATCCTGGGCCCGTTTAAATTTTCTATAGGAAAATATAATATGGTTGGTGTATCCTATAGTCCGATATGGACAGTCACAGAGAGAAGATTCTCTCAGACCTAGTCGAAAGAGATTGCTGGGGAATCTTCCGTGGTTGAACCGCAGTCTGGACATCATTATTATTATTATTATTACTCCGCGATTCACTAAAAGTGTGTGGCGGAGGGTACATTGCACCTATCGAAAAGGGTTATGGTTTGGAAGGGTTATAAGGGATATGGCAGGAGGCGCCCATGGACTATTGTGAGGAACCATCCCCGCATTCGCGTGGAGTGATCTGGGAAAACCATGGAAAACCCAGATCAGGATGGCTGGAGTGCTTTATCGAAAGCTACTCCTGTCGGATTTTAAGTTTACTCGCCCGGTAAATCCTTTCTATTCCATTCCCTAATCGCTCGTGGGAAAAATGAGTACAGAAATGAATCGGTTCTGGCCCTGATTTCTCTTATCTTATTTTCACGGTCATTTCGAGATATGAATGTTGCTGGTAGCAATATTTGCTGACTGTCATTCCGAAATACATCTGTCGTGAATTTTTCAATTAGCTTCCGTCGAGAGCAACGCCTTCGGTGTTCCAGGTCTTCCCAACCTAACTCCTTCAACATCGCACTTACGCTTTCCCTCCAACTATATATACCTGTCACGAATCGGGCGGCTCTTCTTTGGACCTTCTCTAAAGCCTCCATTAACCCCTTTTGATGGGGACCCCATACAGAACAACAATACTCTAAGTGAGGACGTACTAGTGACTTGTATACAATCGATTTAACTTCCTGAGTGCATTGATTTAAATTACGACCTAGAAATCGGAGTATACGATTTGCTTTCCCCATTACATTCTCAATATGCTCATTCCACGACAAATTATTACGAATTGTTACCCCTAGGTATTTAGCGGAATCTACCGTTCTAAGGACAGTGTCATTAATCGTATATTTATAATTAAATGGTGTCACCTTTTTACTCACACGCATGACTTGGCACTTTTTAGCGTTTAACTCCAACTGCCAATCTTTACACCACGCAATTATTTTCGTAATATCGTCTTGTAACAAAGCGCAGTCGTCCAGGGTTTTGATTTCGCGATAAATTATAGCATCATCGGCAAATAATCTTTTCATTCCCCCTATTATGTCGCATAGATCATTGATGTATATGAGAAACACAGAGGCCCTAACACGCTTCCCTGGGGAACTCCAGACCCCACTTCAGTAAGTGATGAACGCTCACCGTCGAGAACTACACACTGTGTTCTGCCCTTCAGGAAGTCTGCAACCCAGTCGCATATTTGTCTAGATATGCCGTAACCGCGAAGTTTCCTAAGTAACCTAGTGTGAGGCACAGTGTCGAAAGCTTTTTTAAAGTGTAATAGAACCAAATCAACTTGGGATTGCTCATCTATAATTCGGCACAAGTCGTGAATTAGAAGTGCAAGTTGTGTTTCGCAGCATCGGCCTTTTCTGAATCCATGTTGATTTGGATTTAAAAGCTCACCTTCATCCAAGAACCGCATGATATTCGAATAGATGATATATTCTAAAATCCTGCAAAATATTGAAGTTAACGAGATCGGC
>JARYHS010007464.1:0-38636 GCA_031002005.1 Vandiemenella viatica
TAATATCGATCAGTAAATAGAATAATAAGCAAATAATAATAATGAATATGTACTAACCTTTGTCGCAGATAGATATTCCAAAATAAACAATCTTCAGTTAGTTGGTATACGTAAGCTGTAGATATCGCACAGGTTCATAATCACGCTGTCTTAAGACACTACCTAACAATCGAACACTGACCAGTGTAAACGTATAAGCATTGTTGATCGAGCGGAACATAAACATACTAACAGTGGTGATCCCTGTAGTGCACAGCACTTGTTGCGACTCATTCACGAACTATTGAAGCATGTATAGGAGCAAAGCTATTGTCAGTATTATGTACTAATACCAACTTTTGGTGCACAGCACTTGCTGCAACTCATTTATGAACTATTGAAGCAGGTGTTAGGAACAAAAATATAATGTACTAATACCAACTTTTAATCCCCACTGATCTTGCTTAAAGGACATTTGGAATTACTTGCTAAAACATTTGTTCAATGTTTTTTGTTATTAATACTAATTAGCAAAAACTACCACAGTTCACTGGCATTCATAGATCAAGACCATGAGCTATTTGGGGTAGATTTCTGGGGTAATAAAAAAGAAAAAATCAGAGTGTTGGCTGTTTACTGCAGTGGAAGAATGACAGAAGAAGATGAGGCTCTTGGGGAGAAATTAAATTCATACTCAGATTTCAGATGTGAGAATAGAATGATCATCATTGGTGGGGATTTAAATTTACCAGGTATAAACTGGGAAGGTAATAAGATAAATAACACAAGGGACAAAGATTTGAAAATATCTTAATAAGGGAAGGAGGATTTACACAAGTGGTTCAACAAAACACTAGGGGACAAAATATTTTGTATATATTTCTAATTAAGCCCAATGAAAACCTTGTTGGATATCAAGTAACTGAAGGAATAAGTGATCATGAAGCAGTTCTCATGGATATTAGAGGGTTCAGTAAACCAGCAGCTAAAATTGAAGGGGGAAATAGGTACAATTATAAAAAGGCACAGGTTTCAAAATTGAAGAGATATTTCAGAGAAAAATTCAGCAAATGGAAAGAAGGTACAAGTACAGTAAAGATGGGAAGAGTTCAAGGAGATAATAAGAAAAGGGGAAGAAAAATTTATTCCAAGGCAGAAAATAAAGAGAAGTAGAGAACCTATGTACTATAATAGGGAAGTGAGGAGGTTAAAGAGGTTGGTAAGAAAAGAACAGAGTTAAGAGAAAGCAGGGTAGTAGGGAATATTTAAAGCAACTAAACAAGGACTTAATAACAGCAAAGAAAGTGGCTAAAGATGGGTTTATGAAGAGTATTGTCAGTGCAGGAGGACCATTGACTGATGCATCTGGAAATTTCTATGGTCATATCAGGAAACTGAGGGGGAAGGGAGGGTGTAGAGACATTTATAGATAAGGATGAAGAAGAAGTAACTGACGATTTGAAAAAGGCAGAGATTTTAAGTAACTGGTTCAGTGAAAGCATTGGGGACAATGAATTAGAAACAGGAGGGTCTAATTCGGAGAATGAGCTTAACAACACAATTAGAAATGAAGACAGTAAAAAATTTGAAATTCATCCCGAGGAAATCATAAGGGAAATAAGAAAGCTGAAAAAACATAAAGGGGCTGGTGAAGATAATATTACTACAGATATCTTAAAGATAGTCGGATGTGACATTGTACCTTATCTTGAAATATTATTTAAATTGAGTCTGGATACATGCTGCTTACCACAGGACTGGAAAAGTGCAATAGTAGTACTGTAGAGTTGAGAATTACAGGCCAATCAGTTTGAATCGGTGGTAGGTAAATTAATGGATAGATTGATATGCAACCACATCAGAAACATGTGAGGAACGTAAGTGGTTTTCAAGCAGGCAACATGGGTTCAGGCAAGGATATTCATGCGAATCTCATTTGGTGGGATATATGCAATATATTTCAGATGAAATGTACAAGGGAGGCCAAATTGATAGTGTAGCACTAGATCTGTCAAGGCGTTTGACAGAGTGAGCCATAAAATGGTAGTAAATAAGGTAAAAACCATTGGAGTGGATGAGAAAGTGATTTGTTGGGTAGAAGAATTTTTAAAAAGTAGAAAACAGAAAGTTAGTGTAGGAAATGTAGTATCAAAAGAAGTGGAAGTAAAAATGGGTGTGCCACAGGGTAGCGTATTGGGACCATTGCTATTCATTATTCTAACAAATAATTGCGTTGATTGTTTACTATCTGAAATTAGATTGTTTTCAGATGACGTAATGCTATATAAAAGAATCAAAACGATAAGAGGATTGTAAACAGTTGCAGGGTGATCTGGACAGTATATCTAGTTGGGTTGGTAAACATGGGATGAGGATAAATGCAAAGAAGAGTCAGCTTATTAGATACACAAATAAAAAACAAAAGGTTAATTATGAATATAAGGTGGGGAAAGAATTGCTTGCTGAAGACTTGAAATGTAAATATCTTGGCATTACTTTTGATAATAAGCTTAACTGGGCTGGGCACATTGGACAGGTGGTAGGGAAAGGTTTCAAAGTTCTGCACTAGTTGGAGAGTGTGATGAGGGGATGTATGAGAGAATTAAAGGGATTGGGTTACAAAACTTTGATCAGACCATTGCTCAAATATGGTAGTGTAGTATGCGATCCTCATTTTACGTATCAAATACAGGAGTTGGAGAGGGTGCAAAAAAGGACTGCTGGATTTGTTTCTGGAAATTATCACAGAATGCAATCAGTGACGGATATGATAAAAGGAGCTGGAATGGGATTCATTGCAAGACAGGAGGAGGATGAGGAGGGTCATGGGAGTGTACAGGGCATATACTGGCGATGAGGCATGGAAAGATATTGCAATAGGTATGAAAAGTAGTGCATGGAAAGGAAAAGATGACCATGACCATAACCTGGCACTGGATTTCAGGCACAAGGGTGTGGGAAGATTCTCTTTTTTAGGTAAGGGTGTCGAGGATTGGAATGAGTTACCAAGAGAAATGATGAATAATTTACCGAAAATGTTGAAAGAATTTAAAGATAAAATTAGTAGAGGGCAAATGTAAGTTGCTGCAGGATAGGGGAAGATGGGGGTGTAGGGAAATTGCCACCAGAGCCTGTGCTCCATTGCAATTAAATTAATTAATCTTATTGGCATGTCCTTGCCAGTTTTGGCTAGGGGGGCACTGGTTGGGCGTCAAAGCCTCCCAAATTTGCCTTTGTTCACCAACGCCCCCTTCGAGCTCTCTAACGCCCACGTTGGGAACCACTGGTTTATAGCATCCATAATCTATATCCGTCAACCTGATGTAATGCTGTTACATTACATCTTCCTCTATAAACATGGATATTTTTCACTACTGGGGACCAGACACATTTTAAAACTTCTTTAATATACTCACAACACAAACTGGGCTGATGACCACGTTTCTGCATTTTTGTAGTTGGATGGGGTATGAGCGATAATCATAAAGTGGGCTGAAAAATGGGTGTGTGTGGGCGTACTGGCTGTCATGTCGATTTGTGTCCCTGCTATAGTGACAAGCAGAAAAAAAACTCAGCACTACCTCCTCTAGCATACATTCCAGTTTCAGTACATTGAATTACCAACCCACAAGATTGATTGTAAAATTCTTTTTCATGGAAAGGCTCAGTACAGTACAGACATGACAACAGGCAAAAAGTTTATACTGTCAATCCTGGTCATCCAGTGGAAATTCATATCAGCAAACTGAGTGTGACTGTTGAGCAGTAACACTTGGGTCTAACAGTCAGCAGGACGCGAGTTTGAATCCGCGTCTGGCCATCCAGCTTTTGGTTTTCCATCGTTTCCCCAAATCATTCGAGCTGAATTCAAAGATGGTTCCTTCAAAAGTCTGAGGCTTAATTCCTTCCTGTTCCTTGTCTCCAATCCTTTACTGCCTCTAATGACCTTGATGAGGCATAAAGCCATAAGCCGAACCTATGGTCTCAATGTACATTAAGACCCCACCTGTAAACCTGTCACAGTTTTACTGTATAATTGCATATATATTTTATTTTATTATATTTTTAATATATCATTCTTATTTCATTTTACTTTTATAACTAGAGTTTGGATCTTTGACCCCCCTCCCCCCAACTTAAAGAGAAATATGCATGCAAATATGACCTTAAAAATGGTTAAATGTGACCAAAAAATAACAAAATATGACGTCCATCTTTTAATGCCGACAGCATAGCAGAAGCATACCTGTGTCAATCTGCATCAACCAATGTCTCGTTGTCGCCCATATTTTTGAAAATAATCCTTACTCATGGTTTAATTTGTAGTGGATCAATCAGTACCACCATTTTCTGACAGTGTGAAGTTATGGAGTCATGTAGAGGAATTTTAGTGTAGACGGAAGAGTTATTTTCTGTGAATTATGTGAAATTAAAGTGATTTCAACAAAACTATTTATAATTTAACTTTCCCAGTGATGCAGTGAGTTCATGGAAGCAAATTATGCTGTCTACATGAAAGTGACACTACTAGATAAAATAAATGATGAAAAATTGAGCATGTTTTGATGTATAGTAACTTTAAATGTTTAAATGAAGTATTTGGAGCTGTAATATTAAAATTATTCTCGTCATCACTACCAGAACGAACGTCCAGGTTATCGGCACATCCTCTTTGATGAACTGAAGGATCCTCGGGCCTCACGGTGTTCCTAAAAAATAATTCACATCAAGATGGTTCCATGTTTTAGCAGCCACCTTGGTCGCCATTCTCGGTTGTGTAGTGGACGCCTGACCTGTCAAATGCGTCCCAGCTGGGAGCTATAATTGGTTGAATGTTGATGAAACCCCAGTTGTTTTAGTGACACAGCTTCAGAAAATTACATTTCAAATTAAAAATCTTCCACCATATGGCCTCCCCACAATCTATGTGCGGCACTGCATTACAAATGGAGAACTGCAATGATACCGAATTTTCCCGCGCGGCTTCATATTCTTTCTAGCCCAACTTGTCCATGGATTTAAGTATATTTGCAACAGAAATACAACACAAGTCATTAGTACCGACATGCACAGCTGCTCTTAACTGATGGCAGTTCCATTCTCTTAATCGCTTTGGAATGGCCTCCATGACATGTGGTACTGTTGCTCCTGGAAGACAAACAGAATGAACGTTAGTATGAGGGTCTGCTCCATTCTTCATGGCTAGTTCTCATAGCGGTTTCTCCAGACATCAGATGTGGGAGCTGCCAATGACCAGTAAACCTTTTCTTGGTATTGCTCGGGGTCTGCGAACAAATCTTCTATTCTGTACTTCTGGGCCATTCGTACTTGAATCTAATAATTACAAATATAAACAAATATAACAAATAATTCAATATATAGTTTCACTAACACACGAAAAATATTATTTGAATTTATTATTTTTACCTGCAAAAACGTGCATCAGAGTATTTCTGAGACATCGTAGCTAAATAATGCTGTGTGCGACAAAGCAGTGACGAACGTATGCAGAGAGTGAGGCTGGACTTGCACAGGCTATTTATTTCTGCAGGCAGCACTGTGATGTCAAACAACCACTTTCACATCAGTCTGTATACTTCTGTGATTTCGCAATGGAGAGTAACAGGAATAACTTGTGCATTTATGCAAACATGTGCTTTCGTGATGGTGCGTGCTATGAATCCTGTCAACGGAAAATACCCAGTCACCTAATTCATGGGGAAAATCCATTGAGACATAGAGCTACTGCTGTGACGTCACACATTTGTTGAGACACCAGTGCTGGAAATATTCCAGGCATATGTGCAAGACTTGTGCTTTCAGAATGGCGTCTAACAGCAATTGTCCTGAGACATGTCTGTTGGCCTGGGGCTATGATGTCATGGGAATTTACACTGATTGTGGGCTCTCATTGGCTATGCCCTTCCATTTCAGTTTCTTGGGCCATCATTGGCTCCAAATTTCCCCATTGGTCATTATATATGGCCCGCACCTCTATTGTCATACAATCATGGCTGCAAATGATCCATTTGAATTGCCTACTATACGAAGAACTTGATGCCTCATGGGTGATTACAATATCTTTTACAGTTGGCTTAAGATCATTTTTGCGACAAGATACCTTCCCCCACTACTGTTACATTACAGAAGACCTTTCAGTCTTTTCCAAAACCACACGAAGTCCACAGATTTGAGCTAGCTTACTACCATATCAGTCATACATCTTCTTCCTGCCCTGAACTTCTAATATAGTACACTCACATCACCCACCTCCCATAACATTGTCCTGTTGACAAAGGGATCGCCCCAAAAATTTCTTTAACAGTTGTGTTTTTGTCTTTTCTGTGTGTTCTTGTCCCACATCCATCATCTAAAGGTAAGTGGTGGCTCATTCCCCTATCCTAATTTTATTCCTTTTCGCTACTTAGCACCTTTGATATCATTTTTTACTATATTCATCTTATATTTATTACTTTGTTCCCCCACGTCCATTGATATTTCCATGGAACTGTTGATACAGTGTTTTGTTGCCTCCTATTCTTCTTCCCTGAGCACCTTTTCCTTGTTACCTGCTGTGTCCAATTAGTGTTTAAATGTTTTGTCCATACATAAAATTTAGATCAAAAAGAGCAATCCCACAATCTACATTACTGTCAGAGTTGGAGAACACTTAACTTTGGGCCTTCACATCACACCAAAACTAATGAATGGAGTTTAACTGAAATCCACATAGTGATGACTTTGTCACTGTTTAACCATATAGGTTATTTTATTTATCTAGATCAGTTATATACCTTCTGACGATACAGGTGATATAACTGTTAATTTGTTAACTTTTGTCCGTGTGTTCACAAATCATGCAAAACTAATAAATACATTTTAACTAGGTATAGTGGTAGGTCAAGTCATAGATTTACATACAGGATACTATTTTATTCAGTATGGTAACGTTTTTCCAGACAATCCGAAGCCAAAACTGCAAATTTTGAAAGTTTTATCTGTCTGTCAGCATATCACGCAAAAACTAATGAATGAATTTGAACAATACTCAATATAGTCGTTGCATATGACATCAGATAACATACATAGCAGGTTTATCCCAACAAGTTACAAAGCTCTAGTCGATGCAGATGTCAAAAATGGAAAATTTTGGTATTTTTATCTGTGTATGCAGAGATGAGGCAAGAGCTAATGAATATGTTTCAATAAAACTATTTATGATGAAATAAAAATTTACAGAGAATGTCTTGTTATATTTAGAGGCGATTCATTGTTAATGTTTTGTTTGTTACAGAATCCAACAGTGTATACGAGTATTCGTGTATTACAGGAGTTGAAGCGTTTGTTTGAAGAGAAAGTTATTCTAAGGCCAAATGTTTACAATATCGTACATGATTATCCTTCGCATTTCGTGCTTACCACCAATGGAGTTGTTCATTCAGTTGACGAAGCTGGAAATTTCAGTTTGGTGAGTACAAACTGTTTATATGTGCTTTTTACCCTTTATTATTATTACTAGCATTTAACCACTGCTTTATGTGCTTGGAAATGTGTTAGTATAAGATTTTCTAAATAATAATAACAGTAATAGTAATTAATATTGCAATATTGTTAATTTAAATTCTAAAACATGAAACATCAATAATATTAATCCCATAAAAGTAAAATTATTTGTTATTTGGATATAGGTTTTATTTTGACAATGTGTTCATTCAATTAGTTGTTTCTGCTGTAAAATATAAATGTATGTGGATTAAAACTCATCTTGCATTATTATGTTCATTAAGAATTATTTTTAATATCCTTTGATTTCATTGATGACTTATTACTGATGTCATTATTTCAGCTGTTTGTAAGTAGTTCCAACATGTCAAATTTCGATCGTGATAAAGTGAATGTATTAATACACATGTGAAAGAAGCTGTGATCTTTAAATGGCGATTTCAGTTGAAATCCTGGACCAGAATGACAACTAAAAAGCTTTGTTAAAGCATAAGACACTATGGATTTAGTTAGACACAATGTAGCATTAAGTTTCAGTTTAACTACTTAATTTTTAATTTCATTTTTTCCATATATCTGGTGTTATTAACTCAATAACACTCAAGAACTCTAATTGTATGGTGATATAGACCACAACTGAACATGTACATCATAAAATCTGTGTTCTCAGCATTATTTGACAAGAATTCTTTTTAATTAATCAGTAACAGAAAACATCGCCAGAACACTGCATTCAACTGTCATTTCTGACTGGTTACAAAATTAGTTGACATACAAAGCTTCAAGGATGATTTTTTTTCGTGAGTATGGGAGGGTGTGCAGGGTGAAGTAGTGGTGGGTGTCAGTTAACTGACTACCAGCAGCAGCTGTTTCCGAGATGCTGGAGTATACAGATCACTAGTGGCATGAGTGCGTGTCTGTGACACTTGTTGAAAACTAAAAGAATCGAAAATGCATGTCATTTTGAGAGCGTTATTCAATAAAGTTCTGTGCAAAACTTAACAAAACCTATACAAAGACTTTCGGCAATATTCAAGAGGCCAATAAATAAGAAGCCATGTCACATGCAATCGTTTTCATGTGGCACAAGAGGTTCAAAGATGGCCATGAGATTGTTGAAAATGACTGCACTGGGAGACCTTCAACAAGCCAAACTCATGAAAATTTGGTGAAACTGTGTGAATCTTTAAACATTGACCATTATCTTAGTGTTAGATTACATGCCAATGAACTGGGATTGGGTTTTCAGGCTAGTGACAGAAGATTTAATGATGAGAAAAATGGGTGTCAAAATAGTTCCCAAGGTTCTGATGGATGAACAGAAGGTATGGCGCCAGGCTGTTTGTGGAGAAATACTTGAACATTTGCAAGTTGATCCCAATTTTTTTTAGATAAAATGGTTACCGGTGATAAGACCAGGGTCTACGAATATGATCCTGAAATGAAGCGGCAAAGTGTGGAGTGGTACACCATTTCATCTCCAAGACCCACAAAAAGTTCACTTGAGCAAAGTCATGCATGAAAAGCATGCTCATTATTTTCTTCAGTGCCAAAGGAATGATCCACAAAGATTTTGTTCCTGCCGGACATACTGTCAGAGGTCAGTTTTACACTGAACTGCTCCATTGTTTGAAGGATTGAGTCCACCATGTCTGCCCAGAGATCAAAGACAATTTGGTTCTTCACCAGGACAATGCGCCCTCCCACATGTCACTCTCGCTGTTGAAGTTTTGGTCAAGTTCAACAGGGCAATACTGCCACAGACATCCTATAGCCACTCCAATTCTTTTCACCTTATTTAATACAATTTTATAATTCTTTATGTCTTTTGTCTTGGAAAGATCTAGCGCTACACTGTTAACTTTGCCTCCCATCTCCATTTTAATAAAAATACCTTGCATGTTGCTGACCAATGGAAATTCACATGATTATCATTGCATAAAGCCATGTTGCATATTTGTGAACCAGTTCCTTTCCTCACAGACATTTCTGCTATGGTTGCATATCATTCTCGCCACCAATTACCTGTCACTGATATCAAACTAATAGGCTTGTATTTTGCAACACTATTTATTACCTCTCCTTTCTAGACCTGTACCACTTGCATACTTTTCCAGTCTGGTGTTAAGAAACAAGTCTCCTGATTCAATCTAAATGTCATTTCCATGTAAAATACAATATCATTTCTACTATTCTCAATAAATGTTTTTAACCTTGTCCACTCCAACTCCTTTATGGTTTTTTAGTGTATTTTGTTCCTCCATAATTTCCTCAAGATGTGATTCAAATTTTAAATTCTACTTATTAGTATTTACATGGAAACCTCCACCTTTGATTTACTCCCTCACATTTGAAAGAGATAGTCCGTAAGAGTTTTACTAAATGAGTTGTTTAAGATATCTACCTTTGTCAAATTTTCAGTAACTTCTTCTCTGCCTTCATATTCAATCATCTGAATACTTCCTCTTTATTGTGTTTCTTCACCTAGCTGGATTTCAATTAAATTAAAGGAATAAGTGATTCGGTTACTTTTGAAGTAAGTCTCTTTATTTAATTAACGTAAATAACAATTAAGTCTGGTTTCAATTAAACCAGCAAACTTTAGGAAATTAATTTCACAGTTCAACAAAGACTTTTACGAAATGCTGGATTAAGTGAAAATGACTGATCTTTCAATTTACATCACAAAGTTTCTCACAGTAGGTCTGGTTTTTTTTAACGGTTCTACTTGCAGATTAACTTCATAATTCTAGAAAACAATAAAAATTGGTAATTACTTCCACACACTTTCTTTTAATCACATAGCTTTTTTTGTAATTATATTATAACCCCTGTGTATATTATTACCCATAGCAATCAAATATGAAACCAGAGTTTCAGTTTAACTTTTCTGTGGTTACCTATGAACTCATAATAAAGGTCTGTCTTTAACGTTGATATCGAAGTTCATGTCTCTCAGAATTGTGATTCATAATCATGCCTTTCAAAAACTGACTTCACATTGTTTACTCTAGTATCAACCATTATTTTTTCTTTTTCATGTGTAAAAATGTGAGCTATTAAGCATAACTGCAAACATTGCTTGAAACTGACCGGGTGTTAGGTGTAATTACGCCTGAATTTTTTCGTTTTATGCCTGCAATCTCCATCAAAGGCATATAAAATACGCCTAAGCATCAAAACTTAAATTAAAAAATTATATTTGATAACTTCGTTTTCATTTTTGCGCATTCAAGCTTTAATTCTAATAATTAATTTCAATTATATTTCCTGTCATATTTTTGATCTATAATATGTTTCTGAAGTTCAGAAGATGTGGCAACAGTGTAGGGGAAGTACCCCAAAGTAAAAAACAATTCTAATGACTGAGTCATTTGTTTAACGAAGGAAGTGAAGATGTCTCCTAAAATTAATGACTTTATACCAGTTGAAAAGACAAGGAGCTATGGTATATTAAATAAACTGAATGGTTTTGTTTCAGGAATCTTGCTGATAAATTGTGTTGCAAACCTGTGAAATAAAATTATTCGTAGAATTTGTACATCAAGGAAAATATTTGAGAATTTTTAGTTTACATGTGGATTTATTTGCATTTAAAGGGGTAGAGGCTCTGAAGATGAATTGGAAAAAATTTGAAAATACTTAGGAATCAAACAAAATACCTCTGAAGATGGAGATCAGTGTGTAACATTCAATAATTGAATAATTGTATTAACCAACACTCCTGGAAATTGAAATAAGAACACCGTGAATTCATTGTCCCAGGAATGGGAAACTTTATATACCATTCCTGGGGTCAGATACAACACATGATCACACAGACAGAATCATAGGCACATAGACACAGGCAACAGAGCATGCATAATTTTGGCACTAGTACCGTGTATATCCTCCTTTCGCAGCAATGCAGGCTGCAATTCTCCCATGGAGACGATCGTAGAGGTGCTGGATGTAGTCCTGTGCAACGGCATGCCAAGCCATTTCCACCTGGCGCCTCAGCTGGACCAGCGTTCGTGCTGGACGTGCAGACCGCGTGAGACGACGTTTCATCCAGTCCCAAACATGCTCAATGGGGGACAGATCCGGAGATCTCGCTGGCCAGGGTAGTTGACTTACACCTTCTAGAGCACGTTGGGTGGCACGGGATACATATGGACGTGCATTGTCCTGTTGGAACAGCATGTTCCCTTGCCGGTCTAGGAATGGTAGAACGATGGGTTCGATGACGGTTTGAATGTACCGTACACTGTTCAGTGTCCCCTCGACGATCATCAGAGGTGTACGGCCAGTGTAGGAGATCGCTCCCCACACCATGATGCCGGGTGTTGGCCCTGTGTGCCTCGGTCGTATGCAGTCCTGATTGTGGCGCTCACCTGCACGGCTCCAAACACGCATACGACCATCATTGGCACCAAGGCAGAAGCGACTCTCATCACTGAAGACGACACGTCTCCATTCGTCCCTCCATACACGCCTGTCGCGACACCACTGGAGGCGGGCTGCACGATGTTGGGGCGTGAGCGGAAGACGACCTAACGGTGCGCGGGACCGTAGCCCAGATTCATGGAGACAGTTGCGAATGGTCCTCTCTGATACCCCAGGAGCAACAGTGTCCCTAATTTGCCGGGAAGTGGCGGTGCGGTCCCCTACGGCACTGCGTAGGATGCGACGGTCTTGGCGTGCGTCCGTGTGTCGCTGCTGTCCGGACCCAGGTCGACGGGCACGTGCACCTTCCGCCGACCACTGGCGACAACATCGATGTACTGTGGAGACCTCGCGTCCCACATGTTGAGCAATTCGGCAGTACGTCCACCCGGCCTCCCGCATGCCCACTATACGCCCTCGCTCAAAGTCCATCAACTGCACATACGGTTCACGTACACGCTGACGCGGCATGCTACCAGTGTTAAAGACTGAGATGGAGCTCCATATGCCACGGCAAACTGGCTGACACTGACTGCGGCGGTGCCCAACCGCTGCGCAGCTAGCACCCTTCGACGGCCAACACTGCTGTTCCTGGTGTGTCCGCTGTGCTGTGCGTTTGATCATTGCTTGTACAGCCCTCTCGTAGTGCCCGGAGCAAGTATGGTGGGTCTTACACACTGGCGTCAATGTTTTCTTATTTCAATTTCCAGGAGTGTATTTCACAATTTTTGGTGTATAATATACTGGTATACCATATAATTTTTTTCTAGACCTATTTACAATTTTAAATTGTGTATGTGTAGATGGCAAGCTATAAAATCTGTATTTTCATAATTGTAATATTATTACGCTTGAACATTTTCATTTTACTCCTGGGTCTGAAAGTTAGGAGTAACAAATACTCCTGGATTTATAAACGAATTTCTAGCACTGACTGCAAAGTCCTAAAATCTAATTTTTTGCTTTTCGGAAATCTCCTCATTCAGAGTAACCCCAGGAAGCGTAATTCTGTGGTCCAAAAGTTCAATCCTGCTGGTCAAAAATATATTTTTTTTTAATTTTTTTTTTTATAAGTAATTATCCTTTCTTAAAGTAATTGGTACTTAAATTAAACTCTTTCAATGTTCGTCAACAGGGTCACACTGGGGATGGTGGGCAAGCGGTAACACTCTGGTCTCACATTCGCGAGGATTCAGGATCAACTCCCCATTCAGCCATCTAGGTTTTGATATTGCGAGGTTTCTTGAAATGATTCCAGGCAAATGCCTGTATGGTTCTTTCAAAATTCCACATCCAAATTTCGTTTTGTTCCTTGCCCCCAGTTCTTTGACTTGAATAACATTGATGTCAACAAGGCATGAAGTCACAAGCAGTCAAGAGTCTCACAATACATCTTTGCATAGGAGTAAGTGTATTGATCAGATGAAGTTATCTAATTTGTTGTTCAATCTAAAAGATAATATTAGGGAAATTGTAGACACGTCCCTGATACACTTATGAGGTATTGCAGGTATTGGGTTCCGCCATTATGGTACGGTAAAGCCCAATGAATTCAGAAACTTCTTAAACATAATAGTTTGCATTAACTCATCCATATGTGGAGAATGGTCTCTTTCCATCTCTAGAAGTTTGTGTAAGGTGTGTGTATCGAAAGGAGTCTAATAGATTTGTCTGCTTTGCTAACTACTACTCCGGGTTTGTTAAGGGAGCTGTTTTTTTCTCTCTGACTTTCCTTCTAATCATCCTGTTAACTTCCTAACTGGCATGTTTCGTCTTTGCTACTGTGATAGGTTTAACAATGAAAGGGATATTGCAAGTAACTGTAAAGCGGCACTTATAACCTTTCGCAAGACCTAATATATTGAAAACACATCACTAAATTCGCTTTAAATGTCTCTTAATCTTTCATGTCTTCCCCAGTTGTTAAACTTTTCTCTATATTTTCCTCTGTATCTGTTATTATGGCTCTTAGCCAGTGCTAGTAATTTGTTTATAAATCCAGGCGTATTTGTTACTCCTAACTTTCAGACTCAAGCGTAAAATGAAAATGTCCAGGTGTAATTATGTTATAATTAATAAAATACAGATTTTATAGTTTACAACTTACTTCAACACACTTAAAACTGTATATAGGTCTAAATGTGCCAATATATTATCACATATATTGTTCTATAAGGTATTTTTTTGTCACAAGCCTGTATCTTCCTTCATACTTAACCAAAATCAATGAATGAGGTGTCATTTTAAAGCTTATGGTCTCCACTTTGGTCACATCATATTTTAAGAAATGAAGGTTTCGGAATTCGACCCTTAAAGGGCAAAAATGTCAATATTTCTAAAAAGCTGTTTTCTGTGTTACGAGTCATTTATCTCACTGGATACCTATCTGAAATCGTTTAATGAAGTGTCATTTTAAAGATTAAGATCTCCTCTTTAGTGACGTCATATATTAAGAAAGATATTTTTCGGAATTCGACCCTTAAAGGGCAAAAGTATCAATATTTTTGCAATGCGTAATTGTGTCACGAGCGATTTATCTCCTTTAATATCTAACCGATATAGATAAATGAGATATCATATTAAAGATTGAGGTCTCTGCCATGGTAACATTATATTTCAAGAAAAGAATTTTTCGTTTTTCGACCCTTAAAGGACAAATTGTCGATTTTCCTAAAATGCATTTTTTTTATCTCGAGCCATTTATCTCCCTGGATATCTAACCAAAATCGATAAACCAAGTAGGATTATTAGGAGTAATGTCTCAGCTTTGTGACATAATATTTTAATAAAGAATGTTTTTGGAATTCAACCCTTAAAGGGAAAAAGTATAAATTTTTCAATAACGCACTTTTATGTCGCAAGCAATTTATCACCCTTAATACGTAACCAGTATAGATAAATGAGGTATCATATCAAAGAATGAGGTCTCCGCCGTGGTAACATTATATTTTAAGAAAGGAATTTTTCGTAATTCGGCCCTTAAAGAGCAAAAATTTCAATTTTTCTAAAATTAGTTTTTTTTATCTCGAGCCATTTATCTCCCTGGATATCTAACCAAAATCGATAAATGAAGTAGGATTATGGGGAGTAATGTCTCAGCTATGTGACATAATATTTTAAGAAAGAATGTTTTTGGAATTCAACCCTTAAACGGAAAAAGTATAAAATTTTCAATAACGTATTTTTCTGTCACGAGCTATTTATCTCACTTAGTATCAAACGGATATAGATAAATAAGGTATCATATTAAAGAATAAGGTTTCCGCCGTGGTAACATTATATTTTAATAATGGAATTTTTCGTAATTCGACCCTTAAAGGGCAAAAATGGCAATTTGTCTAAAATTCGTTTTTTGTATATTGAGCCATTTATCTCCCTGAATATCTATCCAAAATCGATAAATCAAGTGAGATAATGAGGAATAATGTCTCAGTTTCAGTGACATCATATTTTAGGAATGACGTTTTTGGAATTCAACCCTTAAAGGGAAAAAGTATGAATGTTTCTACAACGCATTTTTGTGTCGCGAGCTATTTATCTCCCTTAATTTCTAATCGATATAGATAAATGAGGTATCATATTAAAGATTGAGGTCTCCGCCGTGGTAACATTATATTTTAAGAAAGGATTTTTTCGTAATTCGAACCTTAAAGGGTAAAAATGTTGATTTTTCTCAAATGCTTTTTTTTGTATATCGAGCCATTTACCTCCATTGATAAATCAAGTAGGATTTTGAGGAATAATATCTCCGCTTTGTGACATGATATGTTTTTGAAATTGAACCATTTAAGGGAAAAAGTATAAATTTTTCTATAATGCATTTTTGTGTCACGAGCCATTTATCTCCCTTGATATATAACTGATATAGATAAATGAGGTATCATATTAAAGATTAAGGTCTCCGCCATGGTCACATTATATTTTAGAAAGAATTTTTTGTTATTCGACCCTTAAAGGGCATAAATACCAGTATTTCTAAAATGCATTTTTTGTGTCTTAAGTCATTAAACAAAATTGATAAACGAGGTATCATTTAAAAGCATCAGGTCTTCGTAATGTCTTCGGTTTCGTTACCACATTTTAAGTAGAAATTTTTAAAAATTCTAACCTTAGAGGGCGAAAGTATTAATATTTTTACAATGCATTTTTCTGTCAGGAGCTGTTTATTTCCCTTGATACCTAATCGAAATCAATAAATGACGTATCGATTTAAATATTAAATTAGCCGCTATGGTCACATCATGTTTTAAGAAAAAACTTTCTCCAAATTACACCCTTAAGGGGCAAAAATATCATCATTTCTCAAAACTTTTTTTTTTTTTTTTTTACCTTGATTGATATTTTATAAAAGGAATTTTTTGGAATTCAACCCTTAAAGGGCAAAATTATCAATATTAGTTATAGATCGTGTTTTTTTAATTTTTTTTTTAATACAAGCCATTTATTTATCTTCTTCGATACCTATCCGAAATCGATAAATGACATATCGTTGTAAAATTAAGGTAAAATCATAAATTAAGGAAAAAAGTTCGGAATTTGGTGCTTAAAGTGGTAGCGCGTATGAGATTGTTCAGAGCCAAGTCCCCTGAGTTCAGCAGCGGATATCACAGAGATGTCAATAAACTTTTTTTATTCAATAAGTAGCTTTTCTGTTTTTTTTGTTTTTTTTTTTGTTACGGAAACACTGTCGTTTTGCTATACAATTCCAATGTAAACATTTTATTCGCACAGGAACAAATATTTCAGACATGTTGATATGTTGCGTGCATTTTGTTAAGGTTGGTTTTATTCTACTAAGGTCAGTGACAGTGTGTTTTAAATTTTCCTAACTGTTTCGTAATATGTTGTGAGTATTTTGCTGCGTACCTATTATACTAAATGAAATATTTGCTATAAAAGTACGGTTCTACTATTCATTATATTACAAGCATTCAACCTCACTATTCATCGCATTTTATTCGCGAAATTTTCGCACGGGTCGTCTCGTATACCAAAATTGTGAAATAGGTTAATATAGTTCTTGATTTTATTGTATTTATTACAATAACTTTTGAATTTTACCCAATGATTTTCAGCAGGCACAGTAGCTGATTAGTTACTAACTGTATTTGATTGTTTACTTACTTGTTGACCTCCTAAATTGCATGAAATCATAGCAGACCTATTGGTAATAGCCGAAGAGCTAATGTTTCTTCATTTTCTGACATTCGTCGTTTACCGGTGCCTGTAGTACTTTAATCACCACTACTTGTATTTACAGCTGGTATAAAGTTGAAGTCAGTAATCTACAAGACATCTTTACTTCCTTTGTTAAACGCAAAATGCACGAACTAGAGTAGCCTTCTACTTCACGGTACTTTGCCTACACTGTTGCAACATCTTCTGAACTTCAGAAATGTATTATTTGAAACACTGATGTAGATCAACAATGCGGCAGGAATTTTAATTGAAATTAGTTATTAGAATAAAACCTTGAACATGCAAAACTGAAAACGAAATACTGAAATATATTTTTTTTATGCTTAGGCATTTTTTCTACGCCTTTGGCAGAGATTGCGGGCGTAAAATGAAAAAATTTAGGCGTAATTACGCCTAACGCCCGGTCAATTTCGAGCACTGGCTCTTACGTAACTAATTTCTCATGAAATTTATGCAATTTGCTGATGCCTACTGTACTTCAGTAATTCAAATTATTCACTTTCTAGATCCATAATGGCTGTAAAGGACCTCAACCAATCTATGCCGAGAATGCAGGCAGTACCACAAAATCAGAGTTAAAAATGTTTCTCATGTTATTTCTAACATCTGTTTCTTTATTAAATTACTTATTCCTCCTGTTGCAGTTATGACAGATGTGACTCTGACCTTTAGTGTTTCAGTTACTATATCTGATTCTTTGGCAATTTTTTAAACTTTTCACACTATAAAATGTGAGAAATTTTCACATCCAAATCACATTATACTTCCACCTCCTTTCCAGAGACTAGTTTTAAAATCACTGGTGCTCTGATAACTCACTCTTCACTTTGCAGCTTTGCAGTTAAAGCTTGTTACAGAAAATGCTTCTAGCTGGTGTTATGTGATTCTCGTGGATGGTTCGGGGTTTTTACATTTTCCTCAATGTGCCATAACTTCAGAAACTTCTAATTTTTTGACTTCTTAATTTATAAAAACCGATTTCATTGTTTCCTCCACTCCTTTTAGGTTCAAAACCTCTTCCTGGGAGACCACCTTCTCTCCATTCTCTCATATTTCTCACATTACCTCCCCCTCTAGAACATTCTTTAAGGCAAAATATCAAGATTATCATGCTGTTTAAATGGAACTGCTGGATTGGCCGCCATGAGTCAGAAGACAGGGTTTGTTTAGCTTAGCCTCCATGTTCTCCCAATCTGATGCCATACAATTTTTATCTATGGAGGTTCATGAAGAATTAAATATATATGAACCTCTGTTATTAGCTGACATGCCTGAAACAGGATTGGAGCAGTTGCATCAGTTACTCCAGACACACCATCTTTTGCGTCCTCTCCTCCCTTTAATTGTTTGTAGCTTCCGTATTTTATTTTCTGTTTTGAAGTAATAATTTCTTCCTTCTTTCTTGACTGCTTGAACTATTCACTTTTTGATACCACTGTAGTTATGCTTTCCTTCTTTAGACTGAACCTTCCCTTGAAACATCATTTTAGCTGTGAAACTGTCCCATCACCACCTTCAATTTTGGCCATTGGGTTAGTGAATCCTCTAGTAACCATCAAAACTGCTTCGTCATCAATCTTATTTCATACCCAGTTGATACTGAATAAATTTAAACCCCACCAGTAATGACTTTTCTACGTTTATTTCTGAACTTCAAAGATTATTTACTCCTAATTATTTTCTCCTAAAGAGCCTCAGTTTCATCATTCATTCATTGACAGTGCTAGGAGTTAATACTCTGGTTTTTCTTTTTTTTTTCTTACCACTTCAGTAATCTACTCAAAATAACTCAAGGTTGTGATTTATGAATACTGATCTGCAGTTATCTTTGTTAACTAATATGAATATCATTTCACCAATTACTTTTCTAACTCTGTTGTACACTCTGTATCTGTCAGGAAAAACCCTATTTTCTAGCACTCCTTCCTTTAACCAAGATTATCCCCAAATCTAATTATAGATTATGTAACACTATTAAGTTACCAAACTTTCTTACTTTTTCATTATACTCCTATTGTTCACCAGTAACAGTCTTATAACTGATTTTGTGATATTTTCTGTATTGCCCGTCACTTTTCCATTTGTGACTTATTTGTCATGGTTTTATCTGGTTCAACTATCTTTAGTGTTCATGATTTTTCTGCTATCAGCAACTGTTAACCTAAGAGAAGCATAGTCCTGATCACAGAATAACTGTAAAATGGCTGCCACACAGATTTAGCTAAAAACCCAGAAAGTGCCCCCCTCTATTTAGTTTTAGGTCATGCCTAGTGAAACCTCACCTGGCAGTAGTGTCCACTGGAACAACTTCAAGACAGAACTGATGATTATACCAAACAGCCTCTCTGTCTCCATGTTTACTCATCTTAAACCATGATTCAGCCATTTTCTATCATGACGACTTGACACCTGCTTGGGTTCCACCCTGGTATGTCGTGCCTCTTTCACCACTGTCCCATACCAACACATGCTTCAACAGCATCTCGGATCTTCTAAGCATCATTTGAGACTATTTCTTATATTGTTTATGTGTTGCCTTCTTGCCATATATTTCCATTAATCTCTATGCTTAAGATCTGAATGTAAATATGTTTTGAATTATTGTTTACTTTATTCATAGCAAAACTATTTGACTAGTTTTAGAGAGGTAAAAATCTTCATGATAATTGTTACCCCCAGTAGACAAGGATTGGCCTAATATGTTTTGAACAGATTAGTCTTGTTAGCAAAAAGGCTTTATAAACAAAGCAGCTAGACGATTCCAGCCTCCATTACTGGTATCTTCCAATACTTATATAAACAAAGTCATAAGATTTCAAAATAATTTAAGACACACACACACACACACACACACACACATATATATATACTAGCAGAGTTCCCAGTGTTGCCTGGTAGAGTTGGCGTAGATTTACCCATACACTATTTTTTTTTCACACAATGAGAAATGTGTACAAAGTTTCATACAATTCGCGGCATCCATTTCCAAAAAGATTCATGTGTACCATGCTTCACTAATTTCGTACCTGTCATTTCCGGTACTAAATGAAACGGTGACTTAGCAGCACAGTTTAAGAATGGGGTGGTTTGGTTGCTTTGATACAGAATGTCAGTTTTCATTTTAGTCCAGGTTACATTTCAACCTGATTACAGCTAATGTTGCTGCTCGGAATTATTTGTGCATTCCTCCTCGTCCACGAAGACATGTTATTGTTAATAGCTTTTCGGGTTGTTCCGCACTTCAGATACTGTTTATGTTGACATAGCAACAGTTGCTATGTCAACAGTAGCCAACGATCACTGAGTAAAAGGCCACTATCTTCATTGATGATTTGTATGGGGAGAGTGGTGGGCTTTTGCAAATCAGATTTTTAGTATAAACCATTTTCGAATCAACTTAATCACTCACACAATAATACCTGAGCATAGATAAATATCCAAACTAATCTCTGGTCGGTGGGAAGAGCAAAATATAATTAAAATTAAATATTAAAAAAATATATGAAATAATATACAAATAGAGATTAAAAAACAAAAAAACAAAATTAACTTCACGTTAGGTTAGTGGTGGTTCAATATAGGTAGTGGGAAAAAGAGGATTAAAAAAGGTTAAACATATGTGATAATAATAATAATAATAATAATGACCGGGTATTATCTCAAGTTGGGACCAGTTGGTTGCCATGTGCCAAGTTTGTACTGGTAGACAAGTTCTCACCTTCTGAGTTCAGAGAAACTGCTGCTATTAGGGAGCACTCTGATAGCACGGACTGTGAAACAAGAGTTTAAATTATTCAAGTCATGGGTTATGACATGGGCAGCAACTGGGTGCTTTGGGTTCTGTGTGAAAACCGTCTGTTGGTGGCCATTCATTCTTATGGAGAGTGGATTCTTATGGCTAGCGGATTGGTGGTCAAACCTATATAGGAAGCCAAGAAGTGTTTGCAGTTCAGCTGGTATATTACATTGGAGATTTCACAGGTGGCGTCTCCTATGATAGGAAAGTTTTCATCTGTGATAGGGTTGGTGAAATTGCTGGAGACATGGTATATGTCGCACATCTTGCAGCATGATCTATTGCATGGCAAAGATACTTGGGGCTGTCTGATGGGACGAGGAAGACTGTGTGTGAGATGTTTCTGAATACTCCATAAGGGATTTCTGGTTGGAGCATATACGACTGCCTCGAATGCCAAGACTGTAGGGGAGGGAATGTTTGGTATGATACTGATGGCAACTGTCAAAATGTAGGTACTGCTGTGAGTTGATGGGTTTGGTGTGGACTGAGGAGTTGAGGTGGAAAGGGACAGGTCCACATCCAAGAATGTGGCCTGGGTATGGGAGTAGGTCCATGTGAAATTCAGAAAGTTATTAAAGGTATTTAGGTTATCCAGAAAATTTAGAAGGGTGTTTTCTCCACTTGTCGTGATCATAAATATATCATCTATGGTCCTCAGCCACAGGAGGGGGTTTGAGGGAGGCTGTCTCCAAAAACATCTGTTCCAGGTAGCCCATAAAGAGATTAACATAAGAGGGGGCCATGCAAGTACCCATGGCAGTGCCACGGGTTTGATGGTAGATATTGCCTTCAAAGGAGAAGTAGTTGTTATTAAGTATCAGTTCAGCCAAGGTGATGAAAGATGTGCTGGGGCGGCTGTTTGGAGGGCACTTATCCAGAAAATGTTCCATAGCGCCATTGCAATGTTGAATTTGTGTGTACAGTGATGTAACATCAATGGTTACCAGTATGGAGTTGGAAGGAAGTGGTGTGGATATAGTGGAAAGATGGAAAAGAAAGTGTTAGGCATATTTGATATGGAAGCGGAGCTGAGAGATTCGTTCAGTAGGAGATCCATAAGCTGCAACATAGGGCTGACCCGGATTGTCATGCTTACGGATTTTCGGTAGGAGGTAAAGGGTAGGCGTGCATGGATTTTGAGGAGTAATGAGAGAGATTGACTGTGGGGTGAGACCTTAGAGGGGCCCATTGAGCTGTACATTTTTCTGTATTTTTTTGATGACAGCTGGTGAGGGATCTTCAGCGAGGTGGCAGTAAGTGTTGGCACCTGATAACTGACAAAGGGCTTCAGCCACATAGTTACTGCGATGCATAACTACTGTGGCTGAGCACTTGTCCGTGGGTAGAATGATAAGATCTGGGTTAGTCAAAAGTTGTTTTCTGGCACAGGTTTCAGCTGGGCTGAGATTGCTGGTATAATAATTTTAATCATATACTAGCAGAGTACCTGGCGTTGCCCGGTATGGTTAAGGTTGATTTACCCTTTCTGTAATTATAAGCCATATTTGAAACATGTGTATTAAACTTTATCAACTTTCCGAATTTACAGAAATTAACAAAACTCAATAAAAATTCGACATAAAATCCTATAAGTTTGGATGAGGCAAGTTGAAGATTAGAAAAGATTTTACAGTTTTTAAAACTCATTATTTGATGAATGATATTCCTACATGGCGAGAATCCTAAGTTGTGATATATGTACTTCCATGTCCGAACTTAAGTCTTTTCCTTGCGTTCTGGATGCCTGAAAAGCTGTGCTAAAAAATATTGATTTCATGGACGGATTTTCACTTCCTGCTTTTGGAGGCATGTCACGTACGGGGTGTGGTAGATAAGTAATGAGACTCAGTCTAGAAAAACAAATTTATTGATCCTATTTGTACAAAACGTTAATATTCTTCAAAGTACTCGCCTTGGGCATTGACACAACGTTGCCAGCGCGTTTTCCAAGCTTCATAGGCCCAACTGTAGTCCGTTTGAGTTATCCCAGTTAGTGCGTTCGTGACAGCACGTTGGATGTTCGGAATATCGTCGAAACGTTGACCCTTCAGGCATCTTTTGACCTTCGGAAATAGGAAGAAATCAGGAGGAATCAAATCAGGGCTGTATGGTGGCTGTGGCAGAACTTCAACTCCAATTCGGGTCAAGTAGGAGGTCACGAGGAACGCTGTGTGCGCCGGAGCGTTGTCGTGGTGGAGACGCCAGCGTTGAGCAAGGTCCTGTCACTTCCGTTTGACGGCTCTGTGCAATCGCTGAAGGACTTCTTTGTAGAATTCGGCATTGACAGTCTTCCCCTGAGGGACAAACTCTTTGTGAATTAACCCCCGCTTGTCGAAAAACACAATCAGCATTGTCTTGATGTGGGACTTTGACATTCTTGCTTTCTTCGGCCGTGGGGATGCCGGTGTGTGCCACTCCGAGCTCTGGGCTTTCGTCTCCGGGTCGTACTGGAATGTCCACGATTCGTCGCCTGTTACTACGTTGTCTAAAAAGTCTGGATTATTTTCCAATTCATTCAACATCTCACGGCAAATGTCCACTCGTCGTTGCTTTTGTTCGGCGGTGAGCACTCGGGGAACCAATTTTGCGCAAACTTTCCTCATCATCAAATCTTGCGTAACAATTTGGTGAACCGTAAATTTGTTCACGGAGACCTCATCGGCGATCATTTTGAGACTTAAACGACGGTCGGAGTCCAGGAGTTCTTTCACTTTGGCCACCGTTACATCCACACGACTCGTTGAAGGGCGTCCAGATCGTTCCATGTCTTCAACGGATTCCCTCCCGTTTTTAAATTCATTAAACCACCGGAACACTTGAGCTTTTGATAGGGAGTATTCTTTGTAGGCCTCCGTAATCATAGCAAAAGTTTCCGAAGCGGTTTTGCCCAAGCGAAAGCAAAATTTGATTGCATACCGCTGTTCTATCGAGCGATCCATCTTCAGCGTTTTCACAAGTGTCACGGGCACACAAACAACGTAATACGCGAAGCTCGACCCTCACTGCACCAGAGCTCCGACGCGACTGCGAACCGGTTCTATTGTTAGCTCAGATCCCCCACCACGTGACGTACAGGTGGAGACCGCCCTGCAAGCGACTGGGGCGCCGCGCGGCGGCCAGTCTCATTACTTATCTACCACACCCTGTAGCATCATAAGACGTATGGTATATTGTAATTCGGATTTTTGGAAATGGCTGTATGGGCGTAAACCTAAACACCATTACAAATAAATAAATTCAACGCTTTTTAATTGTGAAGAACGCACCGATAAAGCAGTGTACTTCTTATTTTAATGATTGAATATAGTCCTTATTATTGTGATACTTGCGTGTAAACAACATTCTTAGTTTCACCTCCAGGTTCCAAAATAAACAGATTTTTGGGGGAACCCACCCTTGAACATGCAACATAAAGTTGGCCATGTGAAAAACATGATGATCTTAAATCAACTCCACAGTAGCGAATAGATTGTCCCTGCTACTTGTTTATCGTGATAGAAAATGGAAGTGTTACTGGCAGTTGTAGTCTTTTAAAACTGAATGGAAGATCACTTGGAATAAGTGGTATCCGTGGAATAAAAACAGTTTCGCCTTTTCCCTTTCCTGTCAATATGTCTGCCTGTATCACATTAGGTAGCATTTTCTTCACACACAGCCTTGTTCCGTTGCACAGATTTGGTGGGTCGAGATTTCGTAGTAATATGATAGGGAATCCAACTTTAAGTATAAGACGATGCGATGGCAATCCAGCTGGATCCAGGGAATTCAGAAATTCTGTTGGGAAATTGGCTGCCTCATCAGCATCAACGGTAGTATCATAAGATTTGTATTCAGCAACAGCGCCAGGTATTGCAGCAAGTATTCGATTGTTTATTTCGTTAACGTTCTCATTTTTAGCAGCAAGGATATCCCTTTCACACAACCAGTTTATATTATTAAAATTTTGCGCAACATTAGGGTATATTACACCTATTAGTTCTTGAATGGAGGATAAAAGGTTACAAAAACCGGTGGGAAAACGTATGTTGCCAGAAGATTCAATTGGTAGTCTACCGTCACCGATTTCCAAAAGCCTCTTTGAGAAAAGCTGAGCATTTTCATCCCTTAATAACACTCTCATATTTTCTTTTAGAGAGATTGTTGTTACTTTTTCCCACAGAACTGAATATTTTAGACAGGCATTTATTTCATCAGCCGGTGTTGATTTCGGAATTACTGGTAGTGTTTGCCGAAAGTCTCCACAGAGAAGCACCATAGCTCCTCCCATAAGTTTGTTATTTCCTCTTATATCTTTGAGAATAACATTAAGGGCCTCAAGAGCTTTCTTGTGGGCCATGGTGCATTAATCCCAAACTATCAGTTTACATTCTCTAAGCACCTGCACCTGACCACTTTTCTTACTTATATGGCAGATAGGATTTGTTTATCTTGAGAGATCTAGTGGCAACTTCAGTGCAGAGTGAGCTGTTCTCCATCCTTCCAGGAGAGTAGCTGCAACGCCCGAAGAAGCTATGGCAAGAGCAATTTCTCCCTGTGCCCTAATCTCGGCTAGAATAAGATTGATCATGAAAGTTTTCCCTGTGCCACCAGGGGCATCCAGAAAAATTATCCCACCCTGTTGTTTTATGATTTGATCCATTATAGTTTCGTGTACTTTTTTTTGATCACTGTTAAGAAGTGGTTGCCTTGATGCGACGTATGCACGCAGTTCGTCTATGTTGTAGCTCTTCTCTCTCATATAGTCTGCATTGAGTATGTTATATTGTTCTCGTATTGGTGCTTGTAGGCCAAATTGCACGAATGTCTTGTTAGTCATGGTCATGCATTTGTCATCAAGAATTATAAATATATTATTGAAAATTTCTGGACAGAAATTAAGATCAAATGTTGGGTTTTGTTCTCTGACTTTTGCAAGTATATCTTCACTCATTGCTTTTTTATATTTCTCCCATAAACTGATAGGATTTGATGGGCTACAAGTGGTCAGTATTATAGCAAATAAGTTTCTGATCTGGTGTGGAAAGGAGGTTAATTCCGCTTCTCTCAATGTACTGTCCCAGTGTTGGTCTCCTTCAAGCAAACCGAGTTTCTGACAAGTCTCTCTGTATGTTTGGCACACTTCACCATTCACAGTTTTTAGTGCTATGAAAGAAGTGGTTCCTCGCACTGTGTGAAGAAGCATTCTGAGGAAAAAGCATTCAGCATTATTGGGGTGAACTGTATACACTCTACCCAATGCGTCACTTGAAACAGCATCATGTCCAGGGACGGGAAGTCCAATATTTCGTCTGCTGAAAACTTTTCTTGAAGAATTCCACGTGTAGTATTTAGGTACCTCAGGATAGAGCAAAGTCCTAGCAAAAGGATCATGTTGGCATAGTTGGAAGAATGCTGTCAAAGTCGTGTTCGGTGGTTTATTTGCTATTGTAGTGGCGCTCTCCTTTGTGAAGTAAACCCTCTGCCCATTTTCTAAATGTACATTTAAGTGAACAACTGTAGGATGTCTGTCATGAATAGGAAATCCTAAGATCCTCCAAACTGCTTCGTTGTGTAGCATCACCTGGGGGGGGGAGGGGGGGAAGAATTATTAATTAATTCTTAATTAATTATGACTAGTACCTGGGTGACCGATCTTCGCTCGGTATCTTTCAATTTCTGTTCAATATCCAAGATTTCGAGTAAAGTTTGATTAAAGAAAAAGGCTTGAAGGCTTCGTAGGCGTTTTGAGGTGCACATTTAGCCAAAGAGAAGCTTAACTAATATAAGTAGGCTTACTGGTACCTGAACCTTCTACGTAATGAGGTTAGAGCCGTTTTCGAGAAACCAAATAAAAAAATTCCTCTTTTTTTTAATCGTGTTAAAAACTTGAAAAGCAAAACGTTATTTACGTATGAAATTTCATCCAAATCGCTAGATCCATTTGCGAGACCGCCTCACAAATTGCTTTCAAAGAAAAGTGCTATTATTATGTTAAACAGAAATCTTAATGCCAGTCAGGGATTAATTAATGATGCGAGATTTGTGTTAATTCAGGGCATTCTACGAAAACCCTTGATGATGGATTCTTATGTAACTCGACGAGAAAAATTGAAAGTACAAAATATTCTTTTTATGTATATATCTGGCTTAGTACTCCAGATATCATATCGCAAAATTGACGTGGTTGGTTGAAATGTGACCTGGACCAGAAGATAAATTTCGCCACAGCCAAGTTTGATGATGAATTCGTATGAAACTCGTCGAGACAAATCGAAAATAAAGAATTTATTTTTCTGATACCTCAAGTGAAGAGGTTAGGATTAGATCCGGTCTGGACCAGAAAAAGAATCCACCAAAAGCACTATGTCTATATGATGGAAATGTACTTTCAATGTTTTATTTTGTTCCTAATGGTTGTTGTTAGGTTGAAATACAGCATGGACCAGAAGAAACGTCGCCAAAAGCACAAGGAACTATACCTATTACTGATTTTTGACATGCTATATCTCGTAAACCAAGCGAGATATCAAGAACATTTATTCTTTATTTTCGATATATTTCGTCGCGTTCTATAAGAATTCGTCATCAGATAGTGACATCACGGTAATGATCGAACATCATCATTGCTAAATTCATTCACTCCGATAAAACTATGCTCATACCTCGCGTGGTAGTATTTAATGACAAACTAACAACCACTTCTTACGATCAAAAAGTAAACGATGATTACTTTATAACTGGTACCGGTAATATTATTTTCAAAAAAAGTTTATCACCTCTGACAAAACCAATGATAAGTTTTTAATTATCTTCCTTTTTAAATGTTTTATAATTAAACTTGCAATGGTACTATTTCCCAAAGAAGTTTGAATATTATACACGCTATTTCCACGCGTCAGCCAGTATACAAGAACTATTCGTTTAAATATTCTTTGAAATCAGAGAGAATCTATTTTTAGGCTTTCTGGTACCTGAATTATCTACGAGATGGCGCTAGTGCCGTTTTCGAGATATCAAGTGAAAAAATTGTCCGTATTTTGGAAACTCGCTTTTTTGTAGGGAAGACAACTATTTAGGTAATCTTAAAAGTCAAAACATTATCTAAATATCAAATTTCATCCAAATTGTCATAGCCGTTTCCGAGATCCGAAATATAGATATATATATACAAGAATTGCTCGTTTAAAGATATAAGATACAGGATACTATAATTGAATATCAAAATGTAAATTATTCAAATGAGAATTGGATGATTCTGGGATTTGAAAACTGTCACAAAAAGACATTTTAATAAAGATTTTTACAATGGCATCTACAAATCTGAGCGTATTTACCATTACGTTAATAAACAAGAGGTTGTGCAATTTTCTAAGCAACACTCAGACGTACAATGAGCAAGCAAACAAGTATAGTTGTACTTTAAAAATCTCACAAGTATTCTAATACAAAGTATGTTACCAGTTATGATGATAGCAAACAGTAATGGATTTTAATGGGTTGGGACGCCACGAATGATTAACCTGTCATTCGACAGTTACACAGTCTAGCTCAGTGGTTTTATCAGATCAGAGCATGGATCTTTATCTCAGATGCGCTTAAGGGTACAGTTTCAAAGGTGTTGCAGGCTGAATGGCTTCGTAGAAACACATTACCGTTTCACAGCAGGTAGCGCTGGGCGGAGATGACCACCTGGTCGATCGTCGTAACTGGCCACGCCAGCAGTGCGCGGCAAGTCGCAAGTTAGAAGTGCGCCTCAGATGGTCTCCAGGACACAAGTCAGCCCAGCACACATGGACCCCAAGTCGCCAGTGACTCGTCTGGGCTCCCGACTGGAGGGAAGTCAGGAATGAAGTGTAGCTCGTCTTTTTCTGCCGCCACGGAGGTAAACTCTGACTCCGCCTCTTGTGGCTCGAAGACGGCATAGAACATAAATTCCCCGAATCTTAGTACTATGTTCCCTGTGATTGCCTGACCATCTGACGTCATGTGAATCTGTAGCTTCTCTTCGCCACGTTAAGTTTCGGCAATCTTCGAGAGCCGATGCCTCCTTCGGGAGGAAAGAATTCTGTTTACGGCCGGCCCGACAGAAACCCCTAATCCTCTTACCATTCTGCCAACAAGGGCCAGCCCGTCTGCCCTTCACTGAAGCGTAAAATCCTTGCCTCTTACCCTGTCATGCGCATCTTTCGAACATACAGTGGACATCCCAAGAAATGGAAGAATATTCTATTCCTTTACTTTATATACAATAAAAAGTGATATGTAACGGGGAGCTTAGCGAATCGTTACAGTTGCTACTGATGTATCGTCCCAATTGATACTGCATAACTTCATTGTTTGTTTTCCTGTTGGTTAATCCAAAAGCAGCCATATCACTACCTTTGTTTATGTACTTGCAAACATAATTTATTGATTTTATGCTGTTGCAGTATTCAACGTTAATATATGCCTGGAACATTCTGGACAGCAGGGGTGAAAATGGAACCAACCCAGCTGTTGTCAATCTCTCTTTCTGTGTTGCCACGTATCTTTAATTTAGTAGTCAATCCTCCATCTTCCAGAGCTCGTCTTCTGTATCTAGGATAACCGTCATCACCAGTTTGTGTTTCTTTGGTCAGTTTTCTTGGGTACCTTTTATTGCACTTTCCCTCCTTCATACAAGGCGAGTTGGGGTTTAGATTTCCACAAGGTCCGTGGATCATATTTTTAGTAATCACTTCGAAAAGATTGGGATCTTCTTTTTGGTTAGGGAGTTCAGCAGATATAATGTCATCAATTTGTGAAGGCTGGATTTTATCGACTAATCATATTAAATTGTGCGAGTGTGGTAATCCGCGCTTTTGATATTCTATTGTATACATCCAGCATCTTGTCGCTACAAACACATGACACTTTGTTATGATGTTTATTAATTTTGATTGTTTCTGCCTGAATATTATCACAATTAAGTTGTGGCGATCACTGGGCACTTGACCGTTTGTGAGCATTTCCTTTATCTCTGTCCAAGCCAGATTGCACGTGAAGGTTATGAACAAATCTGGTCTCCCATAAGTTCTCACGTATGTCATTACATCCTGAGTATATTTGTGCATGTGCCTGGGACTACCTGTGAAGGTCGCTGGTAGTATGACCAAACTTCCAACATCTTCAAAATTACCATAATTGGCCACAGCCTCCTTAAGGTGGATATAATCTTCAACTCTCAGTTTATTCTGATTTAAACGAATAAAAAGAAGTCATTCGCTTTCAATTTTCGCGCACATGTCAACAATGAACTGATGGAATAATTGTCTACAATTTAATATGTGGTTCTGTCCAGTTTCTCTAATCATTAACCTGTATGAATAGAACTCCATCGCCGAAACCTTTTTGTTAGTAGCTTCACCTGTTGCTGGGTTGACATGCTTTATGTTAAAATGATATCCATCCTCACCCCGAGGAAATATCACTGGGTATTGTAGAGGATCGTATTATCTATGTGTTTCAGAAATGCACTGCAATTCATTTCCACGTCTTTGGATCAAAATATCGCGTTGATGAAATTCTTCTCCTGATATAACTACCGCGACTTCATCTGTCTGAGGTGCATTAAAGCGTCGCTCATGTTCCCCTTCCGGTCTTAGATCTGTTCTAATGACTACCTTATGGTCATCTGTTGGCATACTTTCCAATGCTGTTTTAAAGGTCTTAATAAGGTGGTTGTATTCGTGGAACATACTTTGTAGATTGAACACAATCGTACGCCTTGCTCCTGGTATGCAGTTGCATCATAGATCAGCTTTTCGTTGTTCGTCACCGACGAAATACAGCTGTAGAAATTTCGGAGTTTGAACAGTAAAAGTTGATGGAAAGCCACATTGTTCAATTATTGATGACGCACCAAAAGATGTCATTTGGAAACACGAGTTGTACTTTCTTATGTTTTTAAGGAAATGCTTCGACTCCGAAGTATCGGCTAACATGTAAAACGAAAGATGTTGTGGTGGTAATTCCAATTGTGGTAGTTTGACTTTTCCATTTTTGCAACACATACCAGATGATACGGATTTAAATTTTTTGGCTTGACAGTTATTGCAAACTATGTCCATTTTCCCAATGGTAATACTTGTATGGTTTGAATAGTCCTTATGCCGATCATATTGAAATGTTTCCAGTTTCAAGCCAACAGTTCTTGCGGCCACAGTCATTCTCTCTGACTTTCTTCTACAAGTAAGACGTTTCTCCCGTTGCTGTTCGGTTTCTGCAAGTCTTGACGTAGTAGCTCTCTCCCTCAGATCTTGAAGTCGAGCTTCACGGTGCTGAGCTGTCTCTACAGCTCTTGAAGCTCGAGCTCTCTCTCTTACCGTTGCAAGTCGTCTACTGCGCTCCTCGGGAGTTTGTCTACTTCTCAGTTCTTTCAGTTTTTTAGCATTTGACTGAACTTAGACCAATAGCCTTACGTTTTCTTAGAGGCATTTTAATGTTCGTAACATAGAAAGTGTTTAATTAAAATAAGTAAATTATGTTTCTATAATCTTATAGAAATTTCTAGATCGTTTTTAATAGTCCACGGAAGTTTAAAACACGGTTTCGACATTCGGATAATGAGAAATCAGGGTATCATCAAAATCGCCAAAAACAGTTTTCGCAACTAAACAAAACGTTGAAGTATGTTCGAGAGACATCAATTATAATACGCATGGGGTTTAGTTATCATCATACTTTCATATAGTTGTCTCTCCGCCTGTACCTGATGCTACCATTACAATTAGCCAATAATCTTTTTACAAATTTTTTGTAAGATTCGCCACATAAGACGGACATCTGACGATTTGAATAAATTGGGGGTAAGTGAGGAATTCTCCCAATGAATATTATCACGAAAAGCAGAGAAGACAACTGTACTGGTACTGTGAAAATTCCGCCACAATCGATTCAACACATTACGCATTTGGCATTTGTTTTTAATACTTAGCAAATTTTATTACGAACTGTGCAGGTTTATCGAAGGGTTTGTTTCCAGTCATGATTGCAGCTTTAGCGTCAATGTTTCCTGCTCTGGCACCACTCCACTCAGCTTCATAATACAAAACTGATGTTTATTGTTATTGTAAATTTGATGATAATTTATATAAGGTTTTAAGTGAGGAAAAATTTAATGTTGAGCTCCGGGTCCAAGAGGTATGCGTCACATCCTGAGTATTTTGCTTGTGAAGCCATGTAAAATCAAAAAATGGATGGCCGGACGGGGATTTGAATACAGGTGTTCTCAAGTACGAGGCTTGAGCGCTACCGTTCACTCATCAAGCTCGCTTTATAGTTTAATTTAATTTCGATAGAGCACACGCCTCTGTAGCAATTTCTCTACACCCCCTTTTTCGCCTAATAGAGTATTTCTGTCGTTTGAGTTAAGTTTTTGTATCTCAGAAATGTTGAAGTAACCATCGTGGATCGTAAGAACATATTTAAACTTTCTTCACAAGGAAACAAAACTCCATGGCGGTTTACTACTATAACAGTATTCGTCCAACCAGAACATGTGAATTGTATGAAAAATCTTTTAACTGTGGCGTTGCAATTTGGTGATGTATTCGTATGTAACACCACAAGACAAATCAGAATTGAAGATTTTATATATGTATTGTCTACACTTCCCGTTAAACCAGACGAAGAATTCTTATCTAACTTGACAAGACACATTAAAAGTGAAGTGTAAAATATTGCTTTGTCCTTGGGATAATGTATCTGTAAATTGAGCTTGATAGTTTGAAATGCAACCTGGACCAGAAAAAAAAATTCCCAAAGTCACAAGGTACTACACGCTGGACATATACAATGGGAGTTTTGTCTTCTTTCAAGCGGTTGTGGTCAAGCTGAAAGCAGAAGAAAATCGTTGTCAAAAGAAAAGAACCTATAAATAATTTTTGACTTTCGATATCTCGAAAGCTAAGCGAGATGTGTATTTTTTTACTTTCTATCTGTCTCATTGAGTTATATAAGAATTCATCATCAAATTGCGGCGCAACGGTTGACGTAAAAACTGCATTACTAAACATTTCAATAAATTATGAAATGAATAAAAGCTAAATTATTATTCTCGACACTAAAGGTTTAATACATACTCGATTACACTTCTCACAGCTGATATGGTTAGATTGAAATGCGGCCTGGACGTGAAAAAAAATTCGAATAAGCCAAATCGACGATGTAGTCTTATCTAACTTGACGAGACACATTGAGATATTGAATCTCTAAATTGAGGTGGTTAGTTTGAAATGAAACCTGGACCAGAAAAAAGTTCGACAGAGTCACATATCACTACACGCTGGATAAGTACAAAGGGTGTTTCTTTCTAGCGGTTGTGGTCAAGTTGAAACGTAGTTTGAAGCCAAAGAAAATCGTCATGAAAAGGGAAAAAAAACCTATTCCTATAAATAATTTTTGACATTCGATATCTCGAGAGCTAAGCGAGATGTTTACGTAATTTGTTTTTAAGAATTCATCATGTAATTACGCCGTCACGGTGGACGTAGAAACTGCTATACTGAACAATGCAATACATTATAATACGAATAAAAGCTAGATTATGCAAGAAACTCAAGTGTATAGCGCAGAATGTAATGCCAATAAGAACATTAAGGCCTTAACCCACACTTCTGTTGATGTTAAAAACCATTGCATTACTAAACAACGCTATAAAATATAAAATGAATAAAACCTAGACTACGTGATAAACACGCGCGTATAGCGTAGAATTTCATCCTAATACCAAAAAATGTTCAGTAGTCCAAAGCTGTTATTATTTTCAACACTAAAGTTTTAATACAAACTTCTAATGTTAAAAAAAAAAGAAAAAATCAGCGGAATGAATCTGTAAGCTCAAAGCGCCTGAAATTTTAGCTATACAGATGCAGTCTTTTATACAAATATATAGAAAATCCAATACTGAAAAACACAATAGTAAAAAAACATTGAAATCTATTTCAGTCGTTTTCTACTTCGTTAAAACGTTAACTGAATCCAAACTTAAACGGCAGAGATATTTTAGTATTAGTTTTACCTGTATAATTCAACGTAATTTATTCAGAACATTATCGTAAATAATTGCCAGAACACTAAAAACATTGATTGATATCAGAGACAAATACTAAAGCCAAAGACATTGCCAGAAATCGGGGGCAAAGAAAATCTCTACTGATTTTTCGTTCTTAATTCCTCGCATTCAATACGGCCATCGATGGCGTTTAATAAATACCCCGTATTAAAGGAAATACTATCTCAAGTTTTGTTCAGTGTGGAGTATGAAAAAATGGTTATTATTGTAAATTGCTCATTAAAGGCTATGGTCAGAGATATTGTATTATAGTTGTGTGTTTATTGCGGAGTATGCGGCATCTGTTGATTGCTCCTGTGTTATTCCTCACCATACGTTCAGAATTTCATTTAATGCTTCTACATTATTTAACGTTGAAACATAAGACATGACAGACAAGTGAATTAAGATTCTAAGCTTTAAACCAGTGAAAACCCCATCGAAATCTGCTCCATAGTTTCCGAGTTTTTATACAACATATATATCAGGTTTTCGTTTTATATATATATATATATATATAGATAATAGATATATAGATAAGATAGATATTATTTCGATAAGACATTTTTGTGTCACAAGTCTGTATCTTCCTTCATACTTAACCGAAATCAATGAATGAGGTGTCATTTTAAAGCTTATGGTCTTCACTTTGGTCACAACATATTTTAAGAAAAGAAGTTTTCGGAATTCCACCCTTAAAGGGCTAAAATGTCGATTTTTCTAAAATGCTGATTTCTGTGTTATGAGTCATTTTTCTCCCTGGATACCTATCTGAAATCATTTAATGAAGTATCATTTTAAAGATTAAGATCTCTGCTTTAGTGACGTCATATATTAAGACAGAAGTTTTTCGGAATTTGACCCTTAAAGGGAAAAAGTATAAATATTTTTGAAAATCGTTTTTGTGTCACGAGCGATTTATCTCTGTTAATATCTAACCGATATAGCTAAATGAGGTATTATATTAAAGACTAAGGTCTCCGCCATGGTAACATTATATTTAAATAAAGGAATTTATCATAATTTGACCCTTAAAGGGCAAAAATGTAATCTTTACTAAAATGCATTTTTTGTGTCTCGAGCCACTTCCTGGATATCTATCCAACATCGATAAATCAAGTAAAATTACGAGGAATAATGTCTCAGCTTTGGTGACATCATATTGTAAGAAAGAAATTTTTGGAATTCAACCCTTAAAGGGAAAAAGTATAAATGGATCTACAACGCATTTTTATGTCATGAGCTATTTATCTCCCTTGATATCTAACAGCTATAGATAAATGAGGTATCATATTAAAGAATAAGGTCTCCAACGTGGTAACATTATATTTCAAGAAAGTAATTTTTCGTAATTCAACCATTAATTGGCAAAAATGTCAATTTTTTTAAAATGCGTTTTTTGTGTCTCGAGCCATTTATCTCCCTGGATATCTAACCAAAATTGATAAATGAAGTAGGATTATGAGGAGTAATGTCTCAGCTTTATGACATCATACTTTAAGAAAGAATGTTTTTGGAATTCAACCCTTAAAGGGAAAAAGTATAAATTCTTCTATAACGCATTTTTGTGTCGAACGATTTATCTCCCTTAATATCTAACCGATATGGATAAATGTGGTATCATATTAAAGAATAAGGTCTCCGCCATGGTAACATTATATTTTAAGAATGGAAGTTTTTTAATTTGACCCTTAAAGGGCAAAAATGTTAATTTTTCTAAAATGCATTTTTTGTGTCTCGAGCCACTTATCTTCCTGGATATCTATCTAAAACCGATAAGTCAAGTAAGATTATGAGGAATAATGTCTCAGCTTTGGTGACATCATATTTTAGGAAAGTAGTTTTTGGAATTCAACCCTTTAAGGGAAAAAGTATAAATGGTTCTACAACGCATTTTTGTGTCACGAGCTATTTATCTTCCTTAATATCTGACCGATATGGATAAATGAGGTATCATATTAAAGACTAAGGTCTCCGCCATTTTAACATTATATTTTAAGGAAGGAATTTTTCAGAATTCGACCGTTAAAGGGCAAAAATCTCAATTTTTGTAAAATGCCTTTATTTTTTGTTTCGATCCATTTATCTCCCTGGATTTCTAAACAAAATCGATAAATGAAGTAGGAGTGTGAAGAGTAATGACCCAGCTTTGGTGATATCATATATTAAGAAAGAATGTTTTTGGAATATAACCCTTAATGGGAAAAAGTATAAATGGTTCTACAACGCATTTTTGTGTCACGAGCCATTTATCTCCATTAATATCTAACCCAAATAGATAAATGTGGTATCATTCTAAAAATTAAGGTCTCCGCTGTGTTTAAATCATATTTTAATAAATGAATTTTTCTGAATTTAACTCTTAAAGGGCATAAATATCAGTATTTCTAAAATCCGTTTTTTGTGTCTCGAGTCATTTATCTCCATTGACAATTAAACAAAATTGATAAAAGAGGTATGATTTAAAAAATTGAGGTCTTTGTAATGTCTTCGGTTCCATTACCACATTTTTAGAACGAAATTTTAAAAAATTCTAACATTAGAGGGCAAAAGTATTAATGTTTTTACAACGTATTTTTCTGTCGCGAGCAATTTATTTCCCTTCATACCAAACCGAAATCCATAAATGTGGTATCGATTTAAATATTAAATTATCCGTTATGGTCACATCATATTTTAAGAAAAATCTTTCTTCAAATTCAACCCTTAAGGGGCAAAAATATCATCATGTCTCAAAACGTTTTTTTTACCTCGCTTGATAACTAACCAAAATCTATAAATGAGGTATCATTTTAAAGACCAAGGTGGATGCTTTGGTCACACCATATTTTATAAAAGAAATTTTTTGGAATTCGACCCTTAAAGGGCGAAAGTATCAATATTATTTATACAACGTATATTTTTATTACCTAGCCGAAATCAATAAATGACATATCATTTTAAAAAATAAGGTTCCAGTTAGGTCAAATCATAAATTAAGAAAGAATTTTTCAGAATTTGGTGCTTAAAGAGGTACCTACTGTTAAGACCCAAGTCCCTAGATTGTAATAGCGGATATCACAGAGATGTCGATAAACTTTTTTTTATCAATAAGTAGCTTTTCGGATTTTTTTTTTTTCCTGTTACGGAAACACTTTTGTTTTGCTACACAATTCCTATGTAAACATTTTGTGCGCACAGCAACACATATTTAAGATATGTGGGTATGTTTTGTGAATTTTGTTCAGGTTGGTTTTATTCTGTTAAGGTCAGTGACAGTTTTTCATAAATACAGAGTTTTTTAAATTTTCCTAACTGTGTTTCGTAATATGTTGTGAGTATTTTGATGCGAAACTATTACACTAAAAAAAAAACTACTTTTATACTTATCTTTATACAAGCACTCAACCTCACTATTCATCGCATTTTATTCGTGAAATTTTCACATGGGTCGTCTAGTAATAATATAATAAAATAAAATAATTTTTAAAATTAAAGTTTGAATTTCTTGGTCAGCAATTGTCCAGTCATAATCTGTCCAGTGCTGTGTAACAGGAAATAATGCATCCTTTAATAATGTTGCTATCTACTTTGTCTAATTTCCCGACCGTTTCTGAGATATTAAAAAAAAAAAAAAAAACGAAACTGTATGGTTTCAAGCGTAAATTTTGCTTAATTAGGGTGGTAGGGAAAGTGGATGGGTTTTGTAAACCAAAGATAGACATCATTTTTCTCTTCGATTTAAATTATGCAATTGCAAAGTTCCATCCACATTGAATAAAGTTAGTGTAATGAACACTTTAAATTAAGAGAGGAGGGAATAAAGCGGATGAGGGGTTGGGATTTGGGAACCAAATGTAGACAGTATTTTTCTCCTTATTTTGAAGTATATGTTTGTGAAGTTCCATTGATATCGGATAAAAACTGTGAGTGTGTATAAAGAACATTGACAAAAAGTAAGGGGGAGGTAAAGGAGAAGAGGGTTTCAGTTCTTGCGATCTACATATGGACCATATTTTTCTGTTTGTTTTATAGATTGCATGTGCAAAGTTCCATTGATATTGTATGAAAACTGTGGTTATATACATGAAATATTGAAAAAAATTAGGCAGTTGCGCTAATGGGGGAGAGCAGTTGGTTGTTGAAAACCAAATGTAAACCACATTATTCTTCTCGTTTTGAAGTATACAAATGCATAGTTCCATCAAAATCAGATGTAAACTGTAGGTTTCAATAAAGATCACTGGAAATTAATAGGGAAGGGGTAAAGGGGGTAGGGTTGGGCTTTGGCAAACTGAATGTAAAGAGTATTTTTCTGTATACATGTGCAAACTTCCTTCAAAATCGGATAGGAACTGTATCTTTGTATAAAGAACATTTGCAGTAATGAAGGGGTGAAAAAGGGGAGAGGGATTGGGTTTTTGTAAAACTAATGTCTACAGTATTTTTCTAAAAAATGTATACATGTTTGAAGTTCCATCGAAATCGGATAAAAAGTGTGCGTTTGTGTAAAAATTAAGGAGGTTGGAAGGGGGAGAGGGGGCCTGTTGTTGGAAACCATATTGTAGGCAGTATTTTTCTGTTTGTTTTAAAGTATATGTGTGCAAATTTACATCAAAATTGAATAAAATCTGTGTTATTTTAAATTATGGGGTGGAAAAGGGGTTGGATTTTTGTATATCTAATGTCTATAATATTTTT
>JARYHS010007465.1:0-46999 GCA_031002005.1 Vandiemenella viatica
GACAGGCCTGTGAGCTCGGTGCATAACATACTAAGAAACATCCTGCAATGCTATCCGTACAAAATTTACCATGTGCAGGAGTTGTTTCCTTCTGACCTGCCAGCAAGAGAGGGTTTTGCTTTGGAATTTCATACTCGCATGGAAGTGGACAATGATTGGCCGTGGAAATTTCTGTGGACAGACGAAGCCCATTTCCATCTGACGGGATATGTTTTACGATTTGTCATTTGTAGACGAATTTCTGATGCTTACAGTGCCATCTGTCGCTAAAATTTGGAACTATTTTTCTGTTCATGTTCTTTCCCCCTTCTTCAATAGTAAGCCATTCAATTTTGACGTCATTCTAATCATTGGTTCGTTTTTTAGAACGTTTTGAAACTTAAACTTTAATTACAATCATCCCGCAGATGAATTACTATAGATCTTCAGCCTATCTTTCCAAACGGCTGAACAGGACAAGCGCTTAATGAATGATGTATGAGCATAGTGACCAAATAAAGTAAGGGACTTATGCCAATAATATCCACTTTAATAAAATGCCTAGTGACTGGACGTGAACTCAGTGGCTCGACTGCCGTCGGTGAACGATGATGGCCGAAGTGTTAAGTTACACTGTCTGCCACCACAGCGCCGCTTGGCTAAGCAGGAAATTTCAAATAAATATCTGCATCTGTTTTTATTTGCTCTTACGTGTTCAAATGAAGTGTAATTGTTATGACATTTAAAAGGAAATTATCTGTTAAGTAAGCAACTGCATACAAATAAGAAGAGCAGCAAGGGCAGAGATAAAAAATTATAATGCGACGTTCGTTTAAATTTACATGTTGCTATTTGTTTATTTAGGACGATTTGCTTCATGAATTCTTGTAAGCGGAAGAGAATCTGATGTTTACAGTCTATTCTCTGTTGTTGTTTTTTTTTTTTTTTTTTTCTGTCATCAGACTTTCGACTGGTTTGATGCAATCCTCCATTCCTTCCTATCTTGTGCTAACCTCTTCATGTCTACATATCCATTACAACCCACGTCCTCAATTTTCTGCATCATATATTCTAATCTCTGTCTTCCTCTACAGTTCTTACCTTCGACTGTTCCCTCCACCAGCAAATTAATCAATCCAGCATGTCTCAAAATATGACCTACCAGCCTGTCTCTTCTTTCTGTAAGCTTCTTCCACAAACTTCTTTCCTCACCCATCATTTCCAAAACTCGTTCATTTCCTACTTTGTCTGTCCATGTGAGAAACAAAGCTGCGCTGGGGTTGAACACAGACTTCATAAGCTCAACTCGTCGCCAGGAAAACGACTAAATCAAAGGTTCTGTTCTTTTTCATGACTCGTGCACCTAAGGTGGTTAACTGATCGTTATGGTCGCCACCGAATTTTGATAACCTAAAATCCGGAAAAGGTCAAAAACTACTCGAAGATAAAGTCAAGTTTCTAGGGTTCCAGAGATTTATTCACAATAGTATAGTCAAATTAATCAGTTAACACTTGAGGCAAATCGAAACTTCCTTACCAAAAGATTACCGGTTATGAAGGACAAGCAGCAAGAGATCCCCAAATTTAAAAGTTACATTGCCTACCACGCTTCAAGTATGGTGTCGAACACACGCGGTATTCTCAACTTCCTGTGCATGATGATTCCGGATCACAGCCCGCACTTCCACTCCCTAGGACACCCGACCAAAAAGTGTCCTGAGACAACATGGCCTCCTCTATTTATTGCCGCGATGACGTGATTCCCCTGTGTACCAACTTATCAACAAAAATAAGCTCGCTAACTGGATTCCTTAATCTACCCTACTATGTACCGACCTATAGCGCGAGTCCTATATCAGTCCCATGATCCTCTTCGTTGCCGGTAATGTTTTGAAACATAATTCATTGTTTTTGGTAACTTCTAAGATATTCAAGCTATCGTCAAGTAAAAAATATTTTTGGATTCTCTGAATTTTTTCCAACTCTTTAAACTATTCCTCAAGTCTGTATGTTTACTGTACGGTGTTTTAAAAATTATTTCCCAACCCTCATGTTCCAATCAGTACATTTAAACTTATAAATTCTATTGCTCCCCTGTTACTACTCCGATTTTGCTAAAAGGCACCTCAAAACGTTCCAAAGTGAGTGTAGTTTCCTGTGGTGTATAAATTATTACAGTGAAAATGGAGTTCTCTCCGTTATGAATTTTCAAAATGTTAACTTGTGTTGTGGCCTAGCTAATTTAATTTATTACTCGTTAAACCTTCCATATCTAGAGCTAAGAGTTACAAATTCTTAATTCTAGGGTGTTTTTACCCCTTAATCTACCCTTTGCAGTACTGAAAAGTGTCTAATATTATCAAAATACGGGTTGCAAATGTTTAACATGTGTGCTTATGCCGTTACCTTCTGATCCTTATTACGGACCTACTTTGGTAAGTTTTTCCATCTAATTTATCTTTTAAAGTGTCTTGAATATCTATTCCCACTAAATGTGCTACTTTATCCCATCAAAATCGGTGTTATAAGTGAACAGTTATCTGTATCAGTGTTGGTATCGTGTCCTCGGGGTGGGCCTATCTGATCTGCATTAGCCGATTCTAGACAAAGATACCGGAGTGGAACATCAACCTTAAAATGAGAAACTGATACTTCTACTAATAATGACCTGAGGGGACATTAACTAAATAACAGGCACCTTACACGCCCCCAGAAGATTGGACTTATTTTACAAAGAAAAATGAGGACATATCTTGAGAAAAAAACTCCCCCGTTGAATTTGGGAAAAAAAAGGATCTCTGTTCTCTTCCTGCTTTCCTTCATCTAACTCATTCATTCTCAATTACTACTTATTATTATAATTCAAAATTTCAACTTCCTTTCATCCTTAACTTTACAAAGTTATTTCAAAACTCCACAAACTCTGACTCATTCTCAACTATGTTGGAATATCTTACAACTTGCAAAATTTTCTTAAACAGTGTATGAAGGACACATTTGTCACCATAGTGTGTCCAAAAATCTTTAAATATATCTGAAATTAACCCTTTAAATTACAAAATCTTTGAAGAAAACATCCATAATTAAAGTCATGTTCTATCTTTAGAACGAATCAAACATTAAATATACACTGCAAAAGATTTGAGTATGAAAATTACATGAAACCCCAAAAAATCTAAAATTAACAAAAATACAAATATACAAGACAATATCAAACATAAGAAATGTACAAAATATGGTCTATAAAAGCGTACAAAAAATCCTCTTTCGTGACAGAGTCAGAACAATGTGAGCAAAAGTTCCACCTCTCTAGGCGTTTGTTTCTTGTCTGAAAAATGTTTTCTTTTGCACGAGTAAGTCTCTTTTTTTTCAACTTACTTTAATGTTCACAAAAAAACACATAAATTGCACAATGATTCCTCTATGTCCCCTTCCTAAAATCATAGATAACAAGTCCTGTCAAGGTCGTAGATTGCGCAGGCCTGAAAATTATATAAACCAATGCCTGGGAGCTGTTACTGCCGAGTAATGTTGCACAGTTCTCCCGGGTGGTCTGACACAGCAGTCCCACCATCGGGAATCGGCCAGTCAGCTAATCTGCGAACAATCCAAATCAAACAACCACGGGGATTAGAGGCAATCCTAATGACTTAAGGCTAACATGTTACAATGGAAGTATAATGCAAAAGAACTTAAAATCTAACTAAATTAAACCTATACAAAATGAAGTTATCCTAAAACATAGCATATAGGAAATTGAATTAAACAAATGAACTGATACACCAAAATCACAAATACAATATGGAAACAGGTTTCTTTCCAGCAGTGTACTGCTGTTATTAAATGTTAGTTCTGAATTACTTTCTTTGCGTATGGAAACAAAGTTGCCTGAAACCAGTACACTGGTTGACAAACAATATACCTATGTACAAAATATGTACAACATATATGGTACAAAAATGAATTCTGACAAACATCAATTCTTAACCCTAACATCGAAATAGTACATTACATTCTATACAAATATTCACTCTGTCTACTAATACTGCATTGCCAAGGTGGGAAACTGTTTTCTCATAGCACCTGTGGTGCCCGAAGAAGTACATTGAAGCACTAAACCAATTATCTCCTGTGGTGTCACTCAAAGACTTATGTCATATAGAAAGAACTGGATATACAATAGGTGAATAATGTGAAGAACACTAAATCCAAAAATATCAGAATCTTGCTGAAATTACAAAATATTGAAGAATTCCTACTCAATGTGAAGAATATCAAAAGGTGGACCATATGTCAATTGCCTCCATCATCTCGAAGTTTCACACAAAATTAGTTATGTCCTTCCGTCCACGCATCATGTCATCAAAATCTACTGCTCTTGGTATCTCAAAAACAGCTGAGCCGCAACATTGCAGTCACCCAGTTATCTACTGCTATTTTATCAACATAAGCTTCACTCCGAATTAGTATCAATCTTCAAGAATCCTATTTATCGTCACTTTGTAAGTGCTTTGTGCTAATACTAATAATTTATTGCAACCCAGATCCCTGCTGGTGGAGCAATAATAATTCCTTAAATGCTTGAATACTATTACACCCCAGATCTCTGCTGGTGGAGCAATAAGAATAGTAATCATAATAATAATGAATGCCTTCCTGCTTATCGTCTTCTACTGAATCATGCCGCAGGTGGCGTAAAACACTTAAAAAATAGGATCAACTCATTAGCTTGTCTCCTTTACGTAGATTGACATCAACAATGTTTTACACAAACTATCTCAACTATTTGACTTTCAAAGTTAATATAACTAGTGCACCCTCTGTGGACTGCCTAGCAGTTTCTAACATAAGCTTGTGAATATTGTCCCAGTGTAGGTGACAAATAATATTACTATAATACCCCTGAGCATAGACTTCCTTCCACTAAGCATCACTTCACCAACAAAATCAACTTCAATATCAACCTCGTGAATGACTTCAGCAAAAACACATAAAAATAAAGTTTTAGATATAGAAACACCAGTAGACTATGGCAGTCCAATACACAAATTTTGGTAACACCACTCAAAAAAAAAATTTGGTTTCACAGAAATATCCATAAAATATCCTGGATTTACAAAAGTCACTTATTTTACCTATGGCAACACAGTTGCTCGAAAAAGCATTACACTGATTGACCAAGCTTAACACCTAGTATCAAAAAAAAATCTAAGCTAAATTACAAAAAATATTATACAAAGGACACAACGTGTATGTATTACAAACATTACACTAAAAGCAAGAATAAATAGGAAATAGAAATGCGTAAGTGATTACAACTTAATGTGAACCTAACCATGTGTACAAACTAAATCTCGTTCAAAGTTGTTTGTCCCCTCCTTCACAGGGAAAAGAGATGTGTAACCTATATGTACTTATCCTCTAAGGGCAGAAAAATGTGTAACCTATATTACCTATCCTCTAAGGGCAGAACAAATGTGTAACCTCACTGTAAATCATTACGTAAGGTGTGTTAGGGGAAGAAGAGAAGGATGTGGAGGAGTTGGGTAGTGGTGGTGGAAAAGGATTCGGGGGAAGATGGCAGACCTAGCTGGCCGGACTGGCTGTCACCAAAGGGTGGAATGGGAAGAAACTGTCCCGAGGTTTGGGAGGTGAGTAAGAGTACAGTTACAGCTGGGGCCTCGTGGGCGCTAGACACACGTGTGCGAGAAGCAATCCCCTGAGGTTTGTAAGTTAGGGTGACTCCTATCCCCGCTCCCTCTCCAGATGAAAACGGTTTCAGCGCCGAAACTGATAGTGTCCTTTCCGCTTGTACTGTGTACAGTAAGGTGTGGGTATATCATATGTCTCCTCTCTCCCACTCTAATGGTCCCTCATAGAGTGGAAAGAACTTCTTAACTTCCTCTGTGATGGCCGAAAGAAAGCAAGTGCGAAAGTGTTGGTAAGTTGCACATGACTTTTTATAGTTAACCCCCCACGTACGCGAAGTACCGTCCAAGGGTTGGGAGACAAGTTCAATTTTCTCTTGTTCTGACAGCAGCTGAAGTGTCCTATATGCTTCAAAACTTTGAATGAAGTCCACTGGGTGGATAGGTCCCCCTTCTGTAAAATGTTTGACATTGATTTTGGAGCTGCCTAAAAATGCAAGCTCCGGTAGGCCTAATTGATTAACCGGAACCGCTTGTTTAGTGAGCTGATCAACTCTATTTTGGCAACCTTGGAGGTCTGAGCATACTTGTTGTACCTGGGAATCTAATTTTGTTACTTTAGCATCTGTGTGTTGTTTCTGTTCGATGATGTCCACCTTCTTCTCTAACTGTCTTGAAATCTGTGTGTTTTGTTCTACCTGATCCTTTAAGGAATCAAGTGTCCCGTCGACTTCACTAGCATGTTGTAGTTTAGCAACTTGGTTATTACAAGTTTGTGCTGTTTCATTCAGTCCAATTACGTTATCCTGTATCTTGTGAACCTCTCCATTGACCTTGTTGAGGTCTATTTGTAAGGTGGATTGTTTGGTAGCCAGAGTCTGTACTTCATTTGACACCAGCTGTACTGCCCTATCAAACTTCTGTTCAGTGTTTACTACCGTAGCGGAGATGGTAGTTCGGAAATTAGAAAAGTCTTCCTTTAATTTAATAGAATTAGTTTCACAAGTTCTAAGAATAGACGTGCATTTATCCTCTAGACTAGAAATTTTTCCTGAGAGCCTTGAGTCTAATGTATCAATGCTGGTCTTACAATCAGCCGATATTTGCTGCAGTGTGTCACTAAACTTAGTGTAAAAAGCTTGTTGGGTTTCTTGAAAACTATCATGCATAACTGAAAATTCTCGTTTCTGTTCATCAAATTTCCTATCCTGCGTGTCAAATCTGTTATTGATTATAGAGAATTCCTGCTGCTGTTTGTCAAATTTCTTGTTAATTGTAGAAAATTCTTGTTTTTGTTCATCAATCTTATCATTCTGCTGCCTTAAAAGGGCTAGTATCAAGTCATATTGGTCCTCTAACTTTGGTTGCCCCACGGTTTCCATTCGCTGTGTACCTCATCACGAAAGTGGTTTGCCCTCGTGCGGTTGTGAAACCCGCTAAGTGTCCTTCACTCGAAGTTTGAGAATAAGATGACTGTGGTGAAAGTGCATTATCAAAGTCAGGTAAGACATCATGATTCCGCTGCTGGGTATCAGCCAATGGCATCGTGAAATAAGGTGAGCCGAGTTGTTGTTGTAATTGTGTGGCAGTATCTACTTGCTGCTCTAAGGTTGGGATAGTATCATTGCTATCCTCTGACTCCATTGGAGGGGTATTATGTCCCTGTAGAAGTACAAGTGAAGTAACTGTAGAAACAGCTGAACTAGTAGATGGTTCCGCAACCACTTGTGAAGCAAGTTGGTTATCTGTATCAACTGTTAGTTGCGAGTTAGCTGTATGTGAATTGTCCTGCATGTTCCTACTCTTAGATCTGGTGTGCATAGGACTCATATGGTTAGGTGAGGTAGAAAATACCGTAAGGTAATGATATACCCTAAAAATTAAGGAAAAAATTATGATGGTGGTTCTATGAGATACTAGCAAAAGGTAGATAACCTTAACCAAAAAATGAAGTAATAACCTAATGCAGTCTGGTAAGCTACAACAAAAAATCACACAGCAGCTTGGTAAACTAATAACTGTATGGGCGAGTGTGTAAGCATTATAAGGTCACACAAGACATACTAAACAAGCCACAAGTTCCAAAAAATTTATGCCACAATGCCAAAAAAATTCGCTACAAGGATAAAATGTGAATACAGTCGTAAGGCCATCACCATGTAGGTTGAAATATCGAAATAAACAATACGGCAATACCAAAAATTCAGAATACAAAATTCTCCCAAGTTTGACAATTCCCGAAATTCCCACACAAAAAAAAAATTTAAACGCTTTACATTCCGCAATACAATTCACAATAGGATTCAGTATGTCTGAGTAGAATTCACAAATGGTATACAATAACTAAAATAATTCCGTAAACTTTGTTCCAACAGAAATTCAAAAATCCAAATTTTCAAAAAAAAATATCTAAGTTTCATAAATGTAGATCCTTTAAGTGTTGGAGTCGAAGCTGAAAAAGGAACACTAAACTAGGAAAAAAAAGTTTCATTTGTACTTCGTTAACGAAGTTTGGTAAACACAAGCATAAATATTGACACTGCAGGTCACAGACTATGAACTTCTGCAACCATGTATAGACAAGGTCAAAATTATCTTTGGGTGTGAACATAGCTATGGTACCAAGGATATTCAAACAAGACAAAGTATTTATTCTTCGTGACCTTCAGACTTTGGTCAGCGGAAGTATAAACAAACGCACTTCTAATGCTAATCTTAACCTCAAAATCTCTCGTCACACGTGAAGAGCATATCAGAATAACCGTCAAAGTGATATGTCAGTAATTTTTAGACAAATAGTAAGCTCAGTAAATTCGAGCATATAGGTGAAGCCTATATAAACAGTCATCCTAAAGACGCACGAGTAATAGAAATTGTTGCTGTGTCTGCAACCGTAGCGAGAATCTAACGATTCTTTGATAAACTATGGTAACCGAAGAAAGTTTTCTTTGCAGAGCAAATCTGGAAGTATCCACAAAGATAATAGAATATGATGTCCTTCGGCAGGAATACCGTGGCGCCACCACGGGTACTCTGAAGGACGCCGGTAACTCGTCGTTCACAAAGAAATATTGTTCTATATAAGTCACTAATAACTTATCTGTATTTGGCAGTCTTCTGTACAGTCAGCAGCTGGCGATGTTGCTGGTTTGGTCTGCCCCTGGACCCTCTGGAGTGGTAAACATCATGATGATGAAAGGCGGCTTGGACGGAGTCTGCGCTGTAAGCTGGCCAGGATGTTACTGTAGACGGCCGGCGGTCGATCCCCGTGAAGATACGCATCCAAGGAACACTGAAGTTAGACACTCGTAGACTGCGCTGTTTTCCAGAAAGTTTCTCTTACTGCTGCCCTCCACACGTAAAAATTTCACGCCGTAGACTAGTCGCCATGTGAGAAACAAAGCTGCGCTGGGGTTGAGCACAGACTTCATAAGCTCAACTCGTCGCCAGGAAAACGACTAAATCAAAGGTTCTGTTCTTTTTTTCATGACTCGTGCACCTAAGGTGGTTAACTGATCGTTATGGTCGCCACCGAATTTTGATAACCTAAAATCCGGAAAAGGTCAAAACTACTCGAAGATAAAGTCAAGTTTCTAGGGTTCCAGAGATTTATTCACAATAGTATAGTCAAATTAATCAGTTAACACTTGAGGCAAATCGAAACTTCCTTACCAAAAGATTACCGGTTATGAAGGACAAGCAGCAAGAGATCCCCCAAATTTAAAAGTTACATTGCCTACACGCTTCAAGTCTGGTGTCGAACACACGCGGTATTTCTCAACTTCCTGTGCATGATGATTCCGGATCACAGCCCGCACTTCCACTCCCCAGGGACACCCGACCAAAAGTGACCTGAGACAACATGGCCTCCTCTCTTTATTGCCACGATGATGTGATATCCCCTGCTGTACAACTTATCAACAAAAATAAGCTCGCTAACTGGATCCTTAATCTACCCTACTATGTACCGACCTATAGCGCGAGTCCTCTATATCAGTCCCATGGATCCTCTTCGTTGCCGGTAATGTTTTTGAAACATAATTCATTGTTTTTGGTAACTTCTAAGATATTCAAGCTATCGTCAAGTAAAAAATATTTTTGGTATTCTCTGAATTTTTTTCCAACTCTTTAAACTATCTCTCAAGTCTGTATGTTCACTGTACGGCGTTTTAAAAATTATTTCCCATCCCTCATTTTCAATCAGTACATTTAAACTTATAAATTCTATTGCTCCCCTGTTACTACTCCAATTTGCTAAAGGTACCTCAAAACGTTCCCAAGTGAGAATAGTTTCCTGTGGTGTATAAATTATTACAGTGAAAATGGAGTTCTCTCAGTTATGAATTTTCAAAATGTTAACTTGTGTTGTGGCCTAGCTAATTTAATTTATTACTCGTAAAACCTTCCATATCTAGAGCTAAGAGTTACAAATTCTTAATTCTAGGGTGTTTTTACCCCTTAATCTACCCTTTGCAGTACTGAAAGGTGTCTAATATTATCAAAATACGGGCTGCAAATGTTTAACATGTGTGCTTATGGCGTTACCTTCTGATCCTTATTACGGCCTACTTTGGTAAGTTTATCATCTAATTTATCTTTTAAAGTGTCTTGGATGTCTATTCCCACTAAATGTGCTACTTTATCCCATCAAAATCTGTGTTATAAGTGAACAGATATCTGTATCAGTGTCGGTATCGTGTCCTAGGGGTGGGCCTATCTGATCTGCATTAGCCGATTCTAGACGAAGATACCGGAGTGGAACATCAACCTTCAAATGAGAAACTGATACTTCTACTAATAATGACCTGAGGGGACATTATTTAACTAAATAACTGGCACCTTACAATGTCATATTCCTCTTGGTTTTCTATCCACGCAGCCCGCCTGTGTACTGCAGGGTATTTATTCTTCCTAGTCTCGTTTGTGTTAATTTTTTAGTTGGATTACTGTCAGTATGAAAGATTGCATATTTCAATGCAGCATTTACTAGCTGTGTGAAGATAGAAGCTCCGCAGAGCGCTGATAGCCGACGGATAAATAAATATTTTGATTAATTCATTTCTTCCCAGCTGTTATAATTTGTACACTTCCTTCATTTATTAGGCACCAAGGTTCAGTTTGTTATGCTTGTATTTTAAATTTGTATTGTAATTTAAGGACACATGATGATGAGCCTTGATTGTTGCTAGTACTGCATCTTGCTGCCTTCATTACAGTTGTTAAAAGCTTCGAAAATCTGGTATCTTTTCATAGGTTTACTAGTATTCTTCTATTAACTTGTTCAAGAGAGTGATGAGGAGATGTATGAGTGAAGTAAAGGCATTGGGTTGCAAAACTTTGGTCAGACATTGCTTGAATATGGTAGTGTAATATGGGGTCCACATTTTGAGTATCAAATACAGGAGATGGAGAGGGTGCTAGATTTGTTTCTGCAAATTAATGCAGAACACAATCAGTAACAGATATGATAAAAGAGCTGGAATTGGATTCATTAGAAGATGTGAGGAGGGTGAAGAGGGTTATGGGAGTATTCAAATGATGACAAGTGGTGGTGAGACATGGAAAGATATTGGTGTAAGAATGAAAAGTAATGCATGGAGGGAAAAAATGACCATGACCACAAGCTAGCACTTGATTTCAGGCACAAGGGTGTAGGAAGATTCTCTTTTTTAAGTAAGTGTGTCAGGGATTGGAATAAATTACCAAGAGAAATGATTAATAATTTACCAAAAACGTTGAAAGAATTTAAAGTTAAAATTTGTAGTGGGCAAATGTAGATGGGTGCAGGAAAGGGAGAAGAAAATTCAATTTAAGGTCAACAATATGTCAGCATCCTAAATAAATTTAGTAGTATTCATAAGTCTGCAGACTGAGAGAAAAATTAATGATAGCAATATACATATAGATGTGCCTTCAAAATTATTCTAAGTATTCCTCTAAAATATTTTCTGAATAATAACTGATGCAAAAAATTTTTAATGCAGAAGATATTAAAAATAATTCTTAAGGCATGCTCCAGCATTAAGCTCATACACACAGAAAGTGCTGTTTAGGAAGTTGAAAATAAGAGTTAGAGAAAGGAACCATATTTGCCTGTCTGCGCTGTCTTACCTTTATTCGCATTAGGTAATGTTTAATTTATCTGTCTGTCCATATTTTTGCTTTGATTTGAATTAATATACGTTTGTTTTGTGCTCTGTAAGATTCTAAAGTGAGTAATGCTGATGTTACTTTCTTAACCTTTGCAGAAGCACTCAAGTATTATGGCAATAGACTGACAGAATATGAGAGAACTGAAATAGAAAAGTATCCAGAGATCTGGTATTTGGGCCTTGATGCCTGCAAAATACATGGAGAGGAGTCACTGCCAAATGCTGGGTACGATGATGATAATGGCAGCTACAATAAGGTATGATTTATCAAACAGACTGGTTAATTATTTGAAATTGACGTTTACTTATTTTAACATGAATAACTCATATGTTTCATATTCCAGGTTCTTCATGACCACATATCTTATCGATATGAAATTCTTGAAGTGATTGGCAAAGGAAGTTTTGGCCAAGTAATCCGCGCTAAAGATCACAAGACTAATGAAGATGTAGCAATCAAAATAATCAGGTAATAACATAAGCAAATTTTCACATAGTTGTTTGAGGTGATGCTTGTTAATTCTGAGTTTGTGAATAATTTCTGTTTATGTGATTTTTGTATTACTAACAATTTTTTTCCTGATTTCTAGAAATAAGAAGAGATTTCACCATCAAGCACTGATAGAAGTGAGGATACTTGACCATTTGAGGAACAAAGACAAGGATGAAAGCCACAATGTGATTCATATGTACGATTACTTTTATTTCAGAAATCACCTGTGTATCACTTTTGAACTTATGAGGTATGTATATTTTTTGAGACAAACAAAATTATCTAGTGTTTAGAGCTGAAATAATTTTATTTTGAGCTTCTAATCAGTGTATATTACTTGGCTCTAATTGTTTTGTTATTATTTTTTGCAGTCTGAATCTCTATGAGCTGATAAAAAAGAACCATTATCAAGGTTTTAGTCTGAGTCTTATTAGACGTTTTGCCAATTCTCTTGTTCAGTGCCTCAGGCTGCTGCATAAAGAAAACATCATACATTGTGATCTCAAACCTGTGAGTATTTAAACAGGAAAAATATATATATTTTTTCATTGGATATATTGTATTGAATGTTGTTGCATTTCTTCAATTGGTTCTGTTCCTGTTTTTAGGAAAATGTGCTTCTAAAGAAGCGTGGGAACAGTTCAATTAAAGTTATAGACTTTGGGAGCTCCTGCTATTCTCATCAGAGAGTGTATACCTACATTCAATCACGCTTCTATCGATCACCTGAGGTGATTCTGGGACTTCCGTATGGCACGGCGATAGATATGTGGAGTCTTGGTAAGAACTTCTTTCATTTAGGAAGAAAATATCTTTTACCTTATACAGAAACAACATTCTTTTTTCGAACCTGTGAATTATGAAACTGATGTACAATAATCAAAACTAGATATCTTAAATGAAAAAAATACAATGAAAACTTCTTTCTCTATATATATATATTTGACAATAGTATTAAATTTACTATGTACCTAGCTTATTTCTCCCAGTGATTTATTTGTTATTATTTTTGTAACTAAAGAAAGCTTCAGTGATGTTTCTTAAACACTTCCACCTGCATTCTGTTTTTCCCAGAAATAAATTCATTTGTGTAGATAGCAAACTCACAGTTTCTTCTGTCATAATTTTATGTTGAAGTAAAATCCATGCAGAGAACCGTAAAAGCATACAAACTTAAATTTCATGTATACAAACCTTAATTCCTTCTTACATCATCATTTGTCCCTTAATATCTTCATTCCATTACTGTATTAATTGCCACTATTGCTTATTTTTATTTCTTTTATTTTGTAACATTGAATGTCATCTCCAGTTTCTTTAAAGTCTGTATTATACAGTCTTTCCAATACTTATTTAATCTTCTTATATTTATTTCTACCTGCACACCAGTCAATCATCATAACTTTCCTCTATCATAGGAATGTAATGTGTTGAAAATTCTTATAATTCAATAACATACCAGCCAGCTTTTATGTTTAATTCTGAATACCTAGCAATAGTCCACAATTGCATACTTTCCTGTATTTGGTCAATTTTTCTTCAGTTGTGGTATATGGAAACTGTTGGATTGGATTAATTAGATCTTCATTGCATTTATTTACTGCATTTGACCTACTCATATCTGTATGGATCATTTGCAATTAACAAGACATTTTATCCTTTGTGTTTTAGGTTTTTACACAAATTTTACATCCAGTCACATGCACTTTTTTTATATCCCGGATTTGACCAGAATTTTTTTTTTTCCACTAACTTAATATCACTAATTTTCTGTTGCAGGCTGTATACTAGCAGAGCTATATACAGGCTACCCTCTATTTCCTGGAGAGAATGAAATTGAACAGTTGGCTTGTATCATGGAGGTTTTGGGAACACCACCAGATGATGTTATCATGAATGCTTCTCGAAGAAGACTGTTTTTTGGTAAGTGTATCTTTTTTTAATAGATAAACTTAATTTGGTTTTTTGTAACACCTTTTATTAGCGAAGTCATAAGTGAACTTTCTATTCTGATGGACTTGATACTCTTCATCATAAAGAAAACATATAAATAAATTAATATTGTTTGAGAAAAGAGTGGAGACAAATTTATTTTTCTCTCATATGTGTATATATCTAGTGCTCATGATTGTTTCTATTTATTGTCTACATTTCCTGTTTTCATTTTTGTCTTTAGTTACTCACTTTTTATGCCTGTATTAAAATGTAACCTTACTCTGCACTTGTTCACTACATTGGGCCTTCTCATATCTGTAGGAATCATTTACAATTAACCAGGCATTTTATCCTTTGGTTTTATCGTTAGGTTTTTATTCAAATTTGACATCCATTCACACACTTCTTTTGTTCCCAGATTTGGCCATGTTGTCATTAGATTTGAAAACAGTGTACTACCATCTCCCACTTATTACACACATTCTGTTATCTTCTCTAGCTGATGGAGGTTTTATGACTGGATGTATCAATTTTCTCCCTTTACATGAATTATGTTGTTCACTGTTAATGATAGCAGTTATACTAAGTTTGATGCTTTATTGATATTGCCATAGTTATAATTTCTGTTCAACATATTTTCTTCCCCATCATTTTATATATTTGTCATATAAGTAAACCAAAATGTCTATTGTTAAATCACCATAATATGTGAAACAACCGTTTTATATTTTTATTTGATTTATTACTTCAGATTCTAAAGGCAATCCACGATGCATTACAAACAGCAAAGGAAGGAAGAGGAAACCTGGCTCAAAAGATCTTGCACTTGCCATTAGATGCAATGATGCCTTGTTTGTCGACTTCATATCAAAGTGCCTACAGTAAGTATTTTTTAAATCAGTGTGTTACATAGTTTGACAAAAATAAAAATACTTTAACATTGGTTTTAATTTTTACTGGTCTTAATTTTTTATCCTGACTTATTGCTTCATACATTTTAAGAATTCCTTGGACCACAAAGACACATCCAAATTCACCACCATTCTATGGCTCTGTTAAATGTCGTGGAAAGATCCAGTCTTGGTATTCTTGTCCATTTCATTTTAAATTTCTTGCCTATATCACATTAAGCAACATTGAAGTAGTACGAAATACCTTGAGGTTATATTAATGTGGAAAGGAAGGATAAATACACCCATCACTCCCCAAGGTTGTAGGGAGGAGGGACGCAGTACTCCACAAACATGATATGTCCTTACTCATGAAAATATAAAGATTTGACGGCTCACACAGACATCCGTAGTGGCTGTATTTTTTGGGTTTGTGAAGTGTTATTATTGCTGTTGCCCTCCTCCATTTACCTTGGGTAAGTTATGGTGTATTTTATCTTTCCTTTCCATATTAATACTCCTTATCAATAACATCTCTCCTAGAGGAAAGGAGAAATACGGGTGTGTAGGGAGATTGCCACCGGAGTATGCACTCCATCGTGATTTTTATTATTATTATATGCCCTAGACACCTTCTTTCAACAGAAAAATTCGTGATGTAGCAAGGTAATGAGCTCTGTATCAACTTACCAATGATTTCAGTGAAGTCAGACCAATTAGTTTATTGTTCTCAACATCATTTGTCTTCCATCCTTTATTGACTGATACTGCTATGGCATATTTCAAGTCCTATGGTATACAAAATTCCTCCACATTCAAACTAAATAATGTTTGAAGATATGGTACAATATCATACTGTGTGATTTGCCAATAAGAAATTTTCAGCATTGCTTATTATTTTAAAGGATGCACGTAATCCTAATTATTTATTCAGTTTTACTGAAAAACCTTACACTTTATGAAAGATATATGACTGCAAGTTTGTTTCCCTTATAGGCTAGTTGTATATTACTTTAAAGTAAATGCTCTAAAGCTTTTTTTCTTACTATTTTTGCCTCATGTGTCACATTTTGTTTCATATCGGGAAATTGGTACTTTTGTTTCCATTTTAAATTGTAATTTTGATATAACCAGGAGACCGTCTTATTCAGGAACATGGTGGGGGTAAATTCAAACAGGGCAGGAAGAGGGGGAACCTATTTTGAAATAAATATGTTCAGTGTAAAATGTCTGAATTGCAGGTGGGATTCCAAGAAAAGGATGACTCCCGACGAAGCCCTGAGGCACGAGTGGCTCCATACTCCTACATCAGTGACTGCCCAGGTGGAGCAGGAGATGAGGCAACAAGAGCTGAGGCGCTCTCCCTCAGAGACAGTGGCAGCACCACACCAAGTGCGGAGGGCACCCGCTGTAGATCCCGAACCAACATCTGCACCGTCTCAGCAGCAGTACTCACTGTACCGGTTATACCGTGGCAAGAAGTGGGTCTCGAAAGGCTTGGAACCGGACCGTGTAGACTCTGCCAAACCAAAACCCAGTACTGGCACACGTACGGCAACTGAACTGGTATCGAGTCTAGACCCCAACCTCGACGATTCGGGGACCTTCCTGCCACCTATACTGTGACTGACTCGTGTCAGTATTAGTGCCGGCAGTGAACTGTGCCGGGGATCAGATACGTCCGTCTGAACCCATTAATTGTGATACATAATTGAAGTACGCTTGCTTGTAAGAAGACACAGTGTTGTTTCTTGGACTTATGCGAGGAGATTTAAATGACTGCTAGCTACTCGTGAGATGTGACCGAGCAACCTAACTGTGCAAGTGCCAACTTCATGAGAATTTTGCTTCTAGCTCTTACCTGTTCCCATCATTACCTGAAATACATGATCTGATCTTGATGTTGTTTCGTTTTAGCAATGACACATTCCTTCCTAAAGTACTTATTGATGACTAAATGTAACTTTTAATTTTTTGGCGTTGCTAAATAGAACTGCCTTAAAGGCATGTAATTTTTCAGAAAAAATGTTTTGTCAGTTTGGAACAGGGAAACAGTTTTTAACTAATGTGATTTTATGTGAAATACCTGCTCAGTGATGTTTAGTGAATATTTTGTAGGCCTATCAATATGATCTCCCTTTTTTTCTCTGGAGGTAATAATAGAATGCTTCATACCATTTATATCTTAGTTTAAGTTACTTGTATATGCAACTGCTGTTTTGCAGAAATGTGCATTTGACTGAATTTCTTGGTACTCATCTTTGGAATTGTACTTATTATAATCACACTTTGTGTTTGACTTTGTTTGATTTTTTTGTTGTGTGTGCAATTTCATATCTGTTTTTGTGTTCATGTCTGTCTGTGTACATGTATATTTGTTTGTGATTGGTTATATGTCTTTGCACATGTGCACACATTTGTTAAATGGGAATTAAAAGGAACAGATAAACTTATTCCAGTAATACAAGATGAACACTAGTTAAATTTCTGCATGTTTTAGTGAGCAAATCTTTTTTTAACATAATTTAAGAAATAATAGACAATATTTTAAAACTGCTATAAACATAAAATTTGGAAACTTTCAGTGAATCTTAAGAGGATAGTGTGATGATATGTTTGCAAAGATGTAACTACAATTAAACATAATATTTTTAGGTCTTCAACAAGGCAGAATAACTGTAAAATATGCATGTTCATGTGTAAATAATTGAGAGAACTGTTTCTTTTACAAGTTTGTGCAAAGAATAAAGCTTTGTAAAATAGCTTTTCAAATGGGACAATTTTAGTAATATTATAAGAAAGCAAATTGTTTGCCTACTTATCACTTTTGGAAACGTCAGGAAACCAGTAACATCAATCTGACAATCAATAAAACCACAAATAGATATATAAAATAACTGTCGGAGAAAAAAAAAGTAGCATATATTTTTGTTTACCTCCCAGACCAAAGAGCTGCAAAATTTATGTAGAACTTCTTTTTACAATTTTAGTAGAACGAAATATTCTGAAAATTTATTATCAGTACATATCTCTCTCATGTTATCCATAAAATATGTTAATTTCGCAGTAATTTGACAACATGCTTTTTCACAGGAATACATTTCATCTAAACATAATGAAAAGAATCTGAAACAAAACCTTTCAATTTAAAGATATTGCAATTTACACGAATTAACAGAATTAAATGATTTACCTGAATTCAGTGTTGGTTATCTAGTACTGCACTTTTTTGGTATTAAATAACATTTGAAGTGTCAATCAACTTTTAATTCTAGCTACTGTTAAGATTGCTAACAGATGTTCTGCTTTTATTTACTAACAGAAGAAAATGTTGAAGTATTAATACTGACCTGTGAAATCATTTATGACTTATTAAAATAATTGAGTTGAATATCATGCAGTGTATTACATTTCTTGCAATATTTTATCCTCCATTTACTATTAAAGAATTTTCAGAAGTGGGAAGTTTGTTCATGTGTAATAATTTTAAATTGTACAGCTCAGATTCTGCTATTATTATATTTTTTTTTTACTAAAAAAACACATTGTGTTGGTTATAATAAACTTTCACAACTGGTAACAGTTTCTAAATACTTTTTTATATCGGATCATCTGAAGTAAATAATAACATTTGGAATAAATAACAGTGTGTTCAGAATCTCCAGTGTATATGATTGGTTAAACAATTTATCAAAACAAAACCTTTAAAAGAATTAATACAAAATAAGGACACAATCACTGGATGGGATCATAACTAATATTTGGACAGGGAGGAATTACTCTCAATTTATGAAAGGTGATAGGAGCAAGATGAAACATAAAAAAAACAGTGTGAATCTGTGCAAATAGCACACATGTAGGTTATAATCTTCAAGGTTTGATTTGAAATTAGTTTTCTTTTGACTACATGTGACTGTATTCCTCCTGCTGAGTTTCAAAAGGTCTTGTTCACATTCTATTTGACCAGGACACCTTCAAAATGATGCATACACTGTCTAGAGTATTACTCATGCTTTTTAACAAATGCACAGGTTCTGTTTGGAATAAAAGATCTAATTTAATTGCAAGGGAGTTCATATCCTAACAACAATTTCCTTACAGATTTTTTTTTTTGCTGTCGTCGGTCTTTTGTCTGGTTTGATGCAATCCTCCATCCCTTCTTATCCTGTGCTAACCTCTTCATCTCTACATGTCCCTTACAACCCACATCCTCAATTATCTGCTTCATATATTCTAACCTCTGTCTTCCTCTACAGTTCTTCGACTGTTCCCTCCACCAGCAAATTAACCAATCCAGTATGTCTCAAAATATGACCTACCAGCCTGTCTCTTCTTTCTGTAAGCTTCTTCCAAAAACTTCTTTCCTCACCCGTCATTTCCAAACCTCGTTCATTTCTTACTTTGTCTGTCCACTTAATTTTCAGCATTCTTCTGTAGCACCACATTTCAAATGTTTCAGTTTTTTTTCTTTTCGGTAACCCTAAAGTCCATGTTTCGCTATCATAAAGTGCTGTGCTCCATACATAGAGTTTTAAAACGTTCTTTCTAATCCCTAGATCAATATTTGAAACTAAAAGATTTCTCTTTTTTATGAAGGCTCTTTTTGCTAGTGCTATTCTGCTTTTAACATCATTCCTGCTTCGGACATCAGTTGTAATTTTGCTTCCCAAGTAGCAGAATTCACTTACTTCTCCTATTGTATCCGATCCCATTTTATCTTTAATCTACTAGTATTGATATCATTTCTGCTACATTTCATCACTTTTGTCTTGCCTTGATTTATATTCAGTCCAAAATCTGCCTTCAGTATATTGTTCATGCCATTCAGTACCTTCTCAATGTCCTCAGCCCTTTCTGCAAGAAGAAAATGTGATCAGCAAATTGTAGCATACTGATTTTTTCTCCCTGAATACTTATGCCACATGGAAATTTTTCTTTGACTTTCTTTATTGCTTCTTCTACATACAAGTTGAATATTAATGGGGATAGACTACAACCTTGGCTCACACTCTTTTTAACTGATCCATGTCTCTCATAATTCTATTCTTTTATTGTAGCCACTTGATTTTTATATAGTTTATAAAGTATTCTTCTATCCTGATACTTCAGACCTGACTTAAAATTTTGAACATCTTGTCCCACCTAACATTAACAAAAGCTTTTTCTAAATCAACAAATGCCACAAAAGTACATTTGCTTTTCTTGATCTGCCCTTCAAGTATTAATCTTAAAGCCAGAATTTCTTCCCTTGTACCACAATTTTTCCTAAACCCAAACTGATCTTCACCTACTATCTCTTCTACTACCCTTTCCATCCTTCTGTATATTATTCTGGTCAGTAATTTTGAAGCATGTGATGTTAGACTAATGGTTGTAACGTGACGTTATCACGCCACGATACAATTTTTATTTTTATTAAATTGTGATTTATTTTAATTTATTCAGATTAAAATTAATTTATATTGATCTCGGGCAGCCCAAAATTGTATGAATATGCAAGGGTATTTCCTTTGAAAAAGCTCAGAAAATGTGTGAGCATAGGATTTTGTTTGAAGCGAAGGGTCGTATATCGGAGCCACAGGAAGTGGTCGGACAATAGCCCGCCTGGCTGTCGCCACCCCAAGGCCAGTCAGTCACCTCAAACGGTTCTTGCAGCAAACAGGTGAAGGTCAACCTTCCCCCCCTCCGCGTCAACAAGCATGGACGCGAAGAGGGACGCTAGCGAAAAGCCGCGAATCTGAGTGTGCATCGATACCACGTGATTTCCAACCTGCCTATGAAATCATCGGTAGGGGTCTTCACATGTGAATACAGGGTGTATTTCTTTCTGCCCGCCATGTTCCTGCGCGGGAGAGGGACGCCATCACCTTCCGGAGAGAAGGAAGTTACTTCTGCCCGGACCACGGGCGAGACAAGTCGAGTCTTCTGGTCAGACCGCGATCCAGTGCGGTCGATTCGGACTTCTGCCCAGACCACGGGCAGAGAGAGGTCGAGCTGACTTATTGCCAGGCCAGAACTGTTAGGCTTGATCGGCACAGAGATCTGCCTGTGATCACTGGCTGGTGATCATTTTTGTCACGCTGAGCTGATAGCGTGACGAACTTCAGTGTTGCTGCCTACACTAGGTAAAGTGTTAACGCCAGGTCTGGTATCGTTGAGTTCTTGTGAGACTGCGAAAGACCCGTAAGCGACTTGAGCAAGAGACTTATGTTCTTTGAGCTAATTTTGACCCTGAGCTAGCCGGCATTTTATTGAACATTAATGGAATCTTTGCATTTCGCGAGTTCCTTGCTTTTCTAATTGTTATTTGATGGTGCCCGAGATTCATGTTTATCTCATGTATTCTCTTTGATTGATGATTGTTTTCTTGTAGTAGCGTATTGCGAACATTTGTTCCCGCTCACTAAATGTAACTTCGTCAGAGTATTTGCAAGTAAAGTAAAGTTCATATAATTGTTTGCTTGAGTAGATCGGCCAATTGTAACGTCTAGGCTTGCTTGACATTGCATTAATTTATATTAATATTAAATGTAAATGTGCCTAGCGGTGTAGCAGCCTATTGAACTTAATAAATTTATTTTATATGTCAGGTGTCCATAACGGCCCGGCGTATGAAGTATGATGCTTGCCAATCAATAATTAATAATTTGATTTATTAATTTTATATTAAAAATAACAATTTTATAAAATTCCCCCCTCCCACATCTCCTATCTATTACAATTGCGCTTACAACGTGGGGCAATTAATTAATTAATCCGGGGAATTAATTAATAATCAAATGTTCAAAGTCTCAAAAGAACCAAGTTCATGACCTTAGGCATTTATTTTTGTAGCATAGAAAGTAAATTAATACTTTGTCATTGCTTATGTAAAGTTAAATTCAATCTGAGTGATGAATTTCTTTTGCAAAATGATAATTTTTATGCAATCTGATTCATGTTAAATCAGTTTCAGACTTTCAATTGCAAATTAATTTTTGATAAATTTTAATGCAATCTGATTCATGTTAAGTCAGTTTCAGAATTTCAATTGCAAATTAATTTTTTTTTCAATATGCAAAGTTCATTGTGAACGCATATAATGTCGAGCCAGTGCTTTGTCTGTGTAACATGTTAGCAATTAAGAACTTATTGGTGCATATTTTGCTCATGTTGGTTTGTTGTCGCATGATTCAACGTTGTGATGTGGTCTTGCACATTTTGTTTGAATGGTTTGATGCTCAATATTCTTGATGGGATTTGTGCCTATGTTTTGTGAAAATTCTAAGATTTTGACTTGTATTAAAGATCGCGATGTTTGTAGTTTAACACGTTGCCTGCTAAAATCTTTAATCTTCATTGGAATTTTCCTGTGCCATTTAATAGCCATATGCGTTTGAGATCCGGACGTAATTTGAATTTAAATATGGAAGGGAGCAATTCGAATATCGAGATGAGCGATAATCGGAGAGATTTTGAGAATGATATGTCGGGATACAGTTCACATTCTACAATAGCTGCAGCTGACATGGCGTTAGAGAGTCCCATTCAGAATGACGCGGTGGTAGAAAGTTGTACATTCCCATTAGTGGAAGCCACACCCGCATTGCAAAATCCAGTTGAAAATCAAAATCAACCAGAAATTCCTCCTTGGGTCCAAGTTATGATGGCTGAGTTAAAGAAGGGACAGGCAGATTTCAATAAGGGACAAGGAGATTTATCTAGGAAATTAGATTCCACCAACAACCGGATAGCAGCCATGGAAACGCGGCAGAACGTAATGTGTAAAAGCTTAGAACAAAAAATTTCCAGTTTACACACAATAATCAGTGGGGAGATGGCAGAGTTCCAGACTAGGATCAGGACTGAAATTGTCGATTTGTCTGAGAAATCTGAGCAAACAATAGCGAGGTGCGACAGGTTGGAAAAGGAAAATGAAATTTCCAATACAACCATTGCCAATGTACAATCTGCGATAACCCATTTGGAGATCGAAAGTAGGGAAACAAATGGACAATTGTCTAGCTACATGCATGAGGTGCGAGACGAAATGGAGGGGAAAGTCTCTCAAGTCAGTGCTAAAATTGATAAAGTCGCTACCTCGGTTACTAGTTTGAGAGAGGACAGTAGTCAGTTAAAGGGAGCACAAGACAAACTTCGGGAGGAACTATTGTTGAAATATCGTCAAGTTGAGGGTGACGTGAATACTTTAAAAAGTTCCCCTCCTACACAACACACTCACACAGGACAAGATAATAATATACACATTGATTTAAAACTTCCCAAGTTTTGTTCTTATAAAGATACTAACCCGAAAGCATTTTTGTCGGAGTTAGAAATTTATTTCAAGATAAAAGCTGTGCCAGACAACTTAAAATTATTGATTATCCGGCAAGCTATGCTTGAGCCCGATCGTTATTGGTACGATGTTTCCTGTAACCTAGATATGTCGTACGCGGACTTTAGAGAGTTGTTTCTCAGAACATTCTGGTCACACAAACACCAAAGTCAAACCCGCATGAAAATGTACCAAGGCCGTTACGAACCTAAAACAAATGATTCCATGGGGGCTTATGTGGAAAGATTGGTTGTTTTGTCACGGTACTTGGACCAACCCATGTCAGAAACGGAGTTTATTACGGCCGTAACGACGCATTTTTCCCCGCAAGTGCAGGCGCACATTAATCCGGTTATCATAACCACTATCTCGCAATTTTTGGAGACTCTGAAAAATCTTGATTCAATAGGGCATAAAGCGAGTCAAGAACAGAAGTCAAAGGGCGAAAGTAGTGGCCAGATAAAAGGCCAACAAGATGGGAAAGAACATGGTAACCGGGGGAGTTATAATAGTAAAAATTCCAGTTATTATAATAACTATAAACCACAGTTTCGAAATGAAGGTGGTAACCAATGGAAGGACAGGAATCGAATTGAAGATAAAGGTGCGCATCAATGGGGAAAGCATTCCACAAATGCCATAGTATTTGAAAATCAGAACGAGGGGGAGCGACTTGAGGATCATCCGGTACCACAGAATGCGGAAAATACCCGATCTGAGCCCTCGCAGCACTTATAATGCACGGAGCCTCAAACCCTACCATTCTGTACAAATATGTTAGGATTAAATGTTTTTTTGTGTTAATAAGAATTGTTGAATTAGCGAAATAGAATTTATATTGTAAGAAGCCTTGTGGAGAGCAAATGTTGTTGACATTAGTCTAAGGATAACGACCGCTAAACAGTTACCACAGCTGAGTGCCTGCGACTAAGTTGCGGTATAGATTCTTATCTAAACTCAGGTAGAAGGGAGCCGCCAGAACAGATGAGAGCGAAAGTGTACAATGCCCGGTCCTAGGGATTATAACGGTATAACGTGGACGAAAATATTTGTCTGACCACTCCAGAAGCAAGGAGGGTTTAAAATGTTGTTTTGAAATGATGTGGCGTCGGAAAGATGAAGTGTGAAAGAGATATATTCCTCAACGTGCAGTCTAGGATTGCTGTTGGTTTGCGAAACAGAAGGCGGATATTTAATTTGTCGCTGTCACTATCATAATAGGTCAGGACACAAGTCAGATGTATGAATGCACCATTTCGGCAATGGGAGTAAAATGTTCCTATAAGGTTCCCACCGATGGGCTCGTACATCACCTGTATTACCGCCACGAAGCCTTTCAAATTTGCAGCTAAACGGCTGACAAAAAAAAGGGATATGTAAAGAAATCACTTACTGACGCTTTGCATTGTGTAGAATACACTTATTGCGTGAGACACATACACGAAACTCACTGTTATACGGGATGGCATATGGCCCGGGTGTTTGAATGGAATCATAAGACCCTCAGTAGAATCTTCAGGCTAATCATTTGAATGGAGATGTTTTTAATAAAAAGTCGATGGCGGTTTCTTTTACTTTATGTTTGGGAAATTATAACGATGATCTTGATGCATTCTTAAGTAGGAGGATGGCACAATCTGGTCTAGAAATGCAACATCATTCCAGTTTTCCGCGGTTTCAATTTTTGCTTTAGTTCTTGGAGTTTCATAAAGGTAACAGGACTCCGACATGAGCAGAACTTGCAAAATAATTAGGCAAAGAGATATTTCATTCACATGTAAATAATTTTGTGTTTGTCAATTTTTTTTTTATTTCATGTTTTACTATGTTTTGTGTTGTTTAAGATAAGAATCTTTAATCGATAAGTTAATATGAAAAGGCAGGAAAGAAATCATGTATGGTTGTCCACATGTTGTAAAACAGTCCAAGGTCATGGACGGTCGTTCAGTTTAGTATCTGTGGCAAGAATCATAGCATTGTGGGTCCCTGTATATGTAAAAATATCGATTACTGGTTATAGTGGAAGGGAGTTAAAATGGCTTAAAATAAAATTATTGTAATAATTTTATTTTCCCGTAGTTGGCCGTATATTGTAACGTGACGTTATCACGCCACGATACAATTTTTATTTATTAAATTGTGATTTATTTTAATTTATTCAGATTAAAATTAATTTATATTGATCTCGGGCAGCCCAAAATTGTATGAATATGCAAGGGTATTTCCTTTGAAAAAGCTCAGAAAATGTGTGAGCATAGGATTTTGTTTGAAGCGAAGGGTCGTATATCGGAGCCACAGGAAGTGGTCGGACAATAGCCCGCCTGGCTGTCGCCACCCCAAGGCCAGTCAGTCACCTCAAACGGTTCTTGCAGCAAACAGGTGAAGGTCAACCTTCCCCCCCTCCGCGTCAACAAGCATGGACGCGAAGAGGGACGCTAGCGAAAAGCCGCGAATCTGAGTGTGCATCGATACCACGTGATTTCCAACCTGCCTATGAAATCATCGGTAGGGGTCTTCACATGTGAATACAGGGTGTATTTCTTTCTGCCCGCCATGTTCCTGCGCGGGAGAGGGACGCCATCACCTTCCGGAGAGAAGGAAGTTACTTCTCTGCCCGGACCACGGGCGAGACAAGTCGAGTCTTCTGGTCAGACCGCGATCCAGTGCGGTCGATTCGGACTTCTGCCCAGACCACGGGCAGAGAGAGGTCGAGCTGACTTATTGCCAGGCCAGAACTGTTAGGCTTGATCGGCACAGAGATCTGCCTGTGATCACTGGCTGGTGATCATTTTGTCACGCTGAGCTGATAGCGTGACGAACTTCAGTGTTGCTGCCTACACTAGGTAAAGTGTTAACGCCAGGTCTGGTATCGTTGAGTTCTTGTGAGACTGCGAAAGACCCGTAAGCGACTTGAGCAAGAGACTTATGTTCTTTGAGCTAATTTTGACCCTGAGCTAGCCGGCATTTTATTGAACATTAATGGAATCTTTGCATTTCGCGAGTTCCTTGCTTTTCTAATTGTTATTTGATGGTGCCCGAGATTCATGTTTATCTCATGTATTCTCTTTGATTGATGATTGTTTTCTTGTAGTAGCGTATTGCGAACATTTGTTCCCGCCTCACTAATGTAACTTCGTCAGAGTATTTGCAAGTAAAGTAAAGTTCATATAATTGTTTGCTTGAGTAGATCGGCCAATTGTAACGTCTAGGCTTGCTTGACATTGCATTAATTTATATTAATATTAAATGTAACATGTGCCTAGCGGTGTTGTAGCAGCCTATTGAACTTAATAAATTTATTTTATATGTCAGGTGTCCATAACGACCCGGCGTATGAAGTATGATGCTTGCCAATCAATAATTAATAATTGATTTATTAATTTTATATATAAAAATCATAATTTTATAAAATCCCCCCTCCCTTTTCTCTCCATCCTATTACATGGTGTGATAATTCTCACATTTGTCAACTTGTGCTTTCTTGGAAGTGTGAAGATAATATTTTTATTAAAGTCAGCTGGAATTTCTCCTGTTTCATAACTTTTTGATATCAGCTTGAATAATCTTTCCATTCCTTCTTCTTCTAGGGATTTAAGAAGTTCTGCAGGGATCTCATCAATTCCAACTGCCTTATTTGCTTTCAAGTCATTTAGAACTCTACTAAATTCTGTCCTCAAAACAGATCTCCTAAGTCATCAATGTCAACCTCGCCACTGTTGTTCAAGTCATCCCCATCATACTGTTTCTCAATGTATTCCTTCCATCGGTTAGCTCTATCATCTGAGCTTAAAAGAGGTTTCCCATTGGCAGATTTAATGTTCATGCCTCTTTTCTTCATTTCTCCAAACTTCTATTTGATCTTCCTATATGTCACATCTACTATACCTATAACCATTTCCTTTCCTACTTCTTGACACTTTTCTTCTAGCCAAAGATATACTTTCTCATTTCACAAAAACCTAAATTTTTCAGTGCCATTTCATCACACACTTAGTTTACCTTTACAAATTTTAATTTTTACTTTCAGCATTTTTGGTAAATGACACTAGCTGTTACCCGCAACTTTGTCCTCTTGTAAGTGTGTTACAGTATAAGGGCTTTTGTTACTGTTTAAAGAATGATCAGAAGAATTTCTCCTTTGGGGTTGAACAAATGGTTAACTGCTTCCTTGTCTTTTACTCTTCAAAGAAAAGTATACCTCAAAGCCAGGTAACGCGCGCAGAAATATATGATTACATACATTACTCAGTGGTAATAGATGTCTTGAGCCAATTCTGTCATTCTAGCCAGAATTCAGCATGACAGCCACTTTCTTCACTCCAAATCCACTATGCATCATGGAATATTAGTAGTCATTCTGATCAAGACTGCATTTCAACGTAACCACAATTAATACAGCTCCTTGAAAATCAGCACTTTCTTTCAAATTTTGATTTTTCACATATATTATGACACAAATATTACCAACGGAAATACATTGAGATACCTGAGATGTCATAATATTTCATATCCACAACTAAAGACATCTCTTTGTGAACTTGCCAACAGCACAAATTTTAAAAATGTTAAGGTTAACAACTATTTATATTTCCTTCTGCGGAACTATTATTATGGATCTTCTGATACAATTTCAGCACAACGCGATACATGTCACTAAACTGGCACTCATGAAAGCAGGTTAAATTAATGATAAAGTTTCAGTTGTCATTATGTGTTAAAATTGTTGGTGCCATGAGTGGTGGCATGATAAGATTCAGGGTTCTGGGTGAATACCAATTGTCTGTGTCCGTTCATTCTGACAACCAGTGGATTCGTTGTCAGACCTATGTAGAGGGCTGGATTATGGTTACAGATGAGTGATAAATAAGGTGGGAGGCAAGTGCTGTGATAGGGAAGCTTTCCCCAGTCACGGGGTTGGTAAAGGTTAATTTGCAGCAGGGCCAGCTTAAAACAGCACGGGCCCCATAGCAAATGTGAAGAAGGGCCCTTGGTTTTCGCCGTCTGGGGCAATAGTAGAAGTAAAAAAAGGACACCTTTCCAGCCAGACGGGAAGGCTCCTGAGTATTAATGAAAGTTTTTTATTTTGAAGAGTAGTAATAAATATCACTTTTGCTGTAAAAAGTTGTTATCATTAAATACTACATGTTTAATTGTAAAACATTTAAAAAGTAGATATTTAAAAAAATATTGGATTTGTCAGATTTTTTTCAATCTTCTTAACAAAACTTCTTTGAAAACAATATCAGCTGTTAAAATATTGTCATTGTTGACTTTTTGACCATATGTGTCTTTAACACAAAAAGAATAAAAAAAATAATGGATCTACAAACTCGTGGAAAAGCTACACATGGTGTCCACATGAAAAAACAGGTTCTGATAAATACAATCCTAATCCTGTCTTTTGAAGCGTCTGATCTTGTGCTTTATTATGTTCATAATTAAAGTTACTTCTATTGCGATTTTTTTTTTTTTTTTTTTTTGCCATTTGGAAAGGCACAGGTGATCAGATCTGAGGTTAATGTGAGGTATGAGTATAGTTTTATCAGAGTGAATGAATTTAGTTTGAACAGTCGCCGAGTGCAGTAGCGTATTTTGTTGTTGTATTTTATCTGTTGTGGTGTGGGTATTTGATTAGTGTAATCTCTGAGTGTTTACATTTTGTAGACAGTGCTCGTTAGTAGCGTTTGAACAGTCGCCGAGTGCATTAGCGTATTTTGTTTTTATACTTTATCTGTAGGGTGTAGATTAGGTTAGTGCAATCTCCGAGTGTATATATTTTGTAGGAAGTACAGGTTATTTCGAGTTTCTGTTCCTTTTTTCTTGCTTTTTTGTTTCCTTTCTTTTTGCGTTTTTCAAAAGCAGTATGTCTAGGGACTGTGATTGCTGTGTGCAGACGCGAGCTGAGGTGGCTGATCTGCGCGCTCAGCTTGCAGCTGTGTTAGCGAAAGTTACACAGCTGGAAGCTGCCGTAAAAGGCTGCAGCAGATGTGATTGGGGAAACTGATATAGCCAAGCCTATCACAGATTCTCCCATATCGACGTCGTACCTGCAACCCAGGCTGAAGTGTTGGATGCTGTGCCGGTCGCCTGTTGGTGACTGGCGTATGGCTTCTAGACTTCGAAGCCGCACACGGGGGCAGTCGAACAGGCTTAAAGGCCAAGACGCTGAACTTGTTCGTCTGTCCAACCGGTTTGATGTATTGTCGGAGGCTGACTCAGTCCCACAATTGTCATCCTGCGAGTTGACGGCCCCCCAGCCCGCCAGGTCTGAGCAAACGCAGAAGGGCATTCTGGTAGTTGGGAGCTCTAATGTTAGGCGGTTATTAGAGCCCCTTAGGGAAATGGCGGATTCCTCGGGGAAGAAATCCAACGTCCATTCAGTGTGTATTCCGGGTGGCCTGATCCGAGATGTGGAACAGGCCATCCCGGATGCCATAAGGGACGGGGTGTAGCCAACTACAGATTGTGGCTCATGTCGGCACCAATGATGCCTGTCGCCTTGGGTCGGAGGTCTCTTCCTTCCGGCGGCTGGCTGAAAGGGTGAACTCTGTGGCCAGTGACCGCAAGATATCGGCAGAGCTAACCATCTGTAGCATCGTAGACAGAGTTGATTGTGGACCTCTGGTTCAGAGCCGTATTGAGGGGCTGAACCAGAGACTACGACGTTTCTGTGATGACATTGGCTGCAGATTTCTCGATCTTCGCCATAGGGTCGAGTCTTGTAGGGTTCCCCTTAATAGGTCAGGTGTGCACTACACACGTGAATCGGCTACACGGGTGGCAGGGGCCGTGTGGAATGCACTGGGTGGTTTTTTAGGCTGAGGGAGGAAGACCCGAAACACGAAATTCAGTTACGGGCAACCCAATCAGATGCAACACCGGAATGTAGGAGCAACGTAAAAGAATCTCGTCAGTTAAAAGTTCTCGTAATTAACTGTAGAAGCGTTTGTAACAAACAACCGGAACTTGAAAGCGTTATTTGTAGTACAGAAGCGGATATCGTTATCGGTACAGAAAGTTGGTTGAAACCGGAAATAAGTTCCGCCGAAACTTTTAAAGATAGCATGAACGTTTTTCGTAAAGACAGATTACATTCTCATGGAGGTGGGGTATTTATAGCTGTGAGTAAATTTCTCCCATGTAATGAAATAGACGTCGATACGACTGTGAAATCATATGGATTAAACTCAACGTTGCTGGGTCAAAACTCATCATAGGTGCCTTCTACCGTCCACCTGATTCGACATAGCTATCGTCGAGGAGTTAAGAAATAATGTAAATAGTATAGCTAGCCGTTTTAAGATCATGCTATGATTCTAGGAGGCGACTTCAATCTGCCTTATATTGACTGGCGTAATTACGTTCACATCACAGGTAGCAGGGATAAGGCAGCTTCTGAAGTAATTCTCGATTTGTTGTCAGATAATCATCTCGAGCAGCTAGTTAATGAACCTACGCGGTGTCATAACGGTAGCGAAAACATTTTAGACTTGCTGGTTACCAACAGGCCAGAATTATTCACCGACATTTCAACGACCACAGGAATAAGCGATCACAAAGCGGTAATTGCGACTATCAAATTAATGACCAAGCGAAAAAGGAAAAAAGGGCGGATTGTATACAGATTCAGTAAGGCCTCAAAGGAGTGTTTTAGAACCTACCTGAGGAATAATACCATAACTTCAAGTCAACAAAGGACACCGTTGAAGAGATGTGGCATCGTTTTATACATATAGTCAGGGAAGGCATGGAAATACATATACCAAAGCGGACAATAAAGGGGGAGAATGAGCAATTAGAGCTCCTGAAGTGGGGGAAAGCACCGGGCCCGGATGGAATTCCAGTAAGAGTATTTTCAGAGTATGCGGCGGAAATCAGGCCATTTCTGTCTGATATATTCAGTAAATCATTAGAAGAGCAAAAAGTACCTCCAGACTGGAAAATCGCTCAAGTAACTGTTTTCAAAAAAGGTGATCGAAGTGATCTGGAAACTATCGTCCCATATCTATAACATCTGTTTGTAGTAGAGTTATGGAGCATATTATATGCGAACATTATGAATTTTCTAGATAATAATAATTTGCTTACAAAAAATCAACACGGATTTCGGAAGAAAAGATCATGTGAAACACAGCTGGCCTTATTTACACACGACGTAATGAAAGTTATAGATGCAGGTTCACAAGCAAATGCAATTTTTTTAGATTTCCAGAAAGCCTTTGACTCTGTGCCACACAACTACCTTTTAGCGAAGTTATGAGTGTACGGTATATCGGATCAGCTTTGTGAATGGATAAAGGATTTTCTAACTGGTCAGTCGCAGTATGTTGTCGTTGAAGGAGAAAGTTCTTCTAATCTAGATGTTACATCGGGTGTACCTCAAGGAAGTGTAATAGGACCACTTCTTTTCTTAATTTTATAAACGATGTTGGAGACAAAGTGAAAAGCCTTTTTAGACTGTTTGCTGATGATGCGGTTATTTAGAGGGGAGTAAGAAATTTGGCCGATTGCTTTAGAAATTCAGCGTGATCTGGATGTTATTTTGGCTTGGTGCGCTGAGTGGCAACTTACTCTAAATTGTAAAAAGTGCAAGACAATGAGCATAACTAACAAAAAAGAATTCCAATTGTTCAGAAATACGATTTAAACAATACAGGTTATGGATATGGTAGATTCTATGAAATATTTGGGAAGTAACAGTACAAAGGAACATGAAATGGGACATACACATTAATTTGTTAGTAGGTAGAGCAAATTCTAGGCTGCGATTCATAGGTTGAATCTTGAAAAATTGTAATGAACAAACAAAGGAGATAGTGTACAAATCTCTTTGTGCATCCACATTTGGATTATTGTTGTGCCATTTGGGACCCTGTTTTGTAAGGGATTGATCGAAAGTATAGAGAAAGTACAGAGAAGAGCCGCTCGATTCGTGACCGCTTGCTACAGTCCTTATGAAAGCATCACAGAACTGATTAGTACGAGGGTTGTTTTTTAAGTAAGGGCGTTCGCGCGTATAGTCCCGTAGTTCGCGCGGACGCCGCAACAATCCACCGCGCCACTTGCCGGCATCCTTCCCGTTCACATGATGCCAGTTGCAGCTCTGTAGCTGAGTGTACACATCGCTGTGCTACTTTATAGTGTTTACGATAATTGAATCGCCCGCCACGTGTGAGATAGGGTCAGTGATACGTTTTTTGACCGCGAGAAGCCTATCAGCTGCAGAAATTCATCGTCAGTTAACAGAAGTTATGGCTTGAATGCAATGAGTGAAGGTAAAGTGCGTCAATGGGTTAGAGAGTTTAAAAATGGCTGTCAAAACGTCCATGACGAAGAACGCTCAGGCCGGCCCTCTGTGATCACTGATGATTTGGTGGCTGCAGTCGAAACAAAGATTCGTGAGGACAGAAGATTCACAATTTCCACTCTTTCTTTGGAATTTCCACAAGTTTCAAGATCGGTTTTGTACAAAATTGTGTCTGAAAACCTAAAGTTTAAGAACCTGTGTTCTCGGTGGGTACCCACACACCTCACAGAGGACCACAAAGGGAAGAGATTTGCCACTTCATTGGACTTTTTGATTCATTACGAGGAAGAAGAGGATGACATGTTGAGTCAAATTGTCACTGGAGATGAAACATGGGTATCCCATATCACTCCCGAAAGCAAGCGACAATCGATGGAATGGCGACACACCACCTCACCCGTCAAGGTCAAAGCCAACAGACGCTGTCAAAGTTCTGGGACCCGGCGCGGTGTTTTGCTAGTGGACTTTATGCCACGAGGAATGACAATCAACTCAGATGCCTACTGTGCAACTCTAAAGAAGCTCCGCAGAGCAAATCAAAACAAAAGGCGCGGCATGCTGACAAAAGGAGTTTTGCTCCTGCACGATAACGCTAGGCCTCACACCGCTCAAAAGACTCAGGATTTGATTGATTCTTTTGGCTGGGAAGTTTTGGACCATCCACCATACAGCCCTGACCTTGCTCCTAGCGATTTTCACCTTTTCCGGTACCTGAAACACCATCTTGGCGGGCAGCGCTTCAATGACGACGATGAAGTGAAAGCGGCCGTGAACTCTTGGCTGTCGGAGCAGGCGGCCGAATTCTTTGAAGAGGGAATTAAAAACTTAGTTGTACGGTATGACAAGTGCTTAAATAAACAAGGCAACTATGTAGAAAATAGGTAAAAGTGTCTAGAATCAGAAAATAAAAGTTTTTGTACAAAAGTATTTGTATCTTTAAAAAAAAATAAAAACGGCCCTTACTTAAAAAACAACCCTCGTAGATTAGGTTGGGAGTCTCTGGTAGATAGACGTCACACATTCGTTTAAACTTATTGGTAACTCCCACTTTCACTTTTGAGTGTAGTGAAATACTTCTTCCACCAACCTATTTGAGTCGGAAGGACAGGAAAGATAAAATTAGAGAAATAAGGTGCCGGACTGATTCTTATATGAATTCTTTTTTCCCTTGTACCATTAGGGATTGGAATGCACAGCAAAGAGATTAGCTTTGGTGCTGAGCACCCTCTGGCCACCCACAATTTTGTGAATTGCAGAGTATATATGTAGATGTAGATGATGTACTTGTTTAAGCAAATTACCATAGATCTTGCACCATTAATAAATCACTTATTTGCGTTAAGATTTGTACGTAACATAATAACGTCGGGGTAGTCAGATTTGGGTTTTCTTTTCCATGGTTTCCTCAAATCATTCCAGGAGAATGCCGGGATGCTTCATTCAAAAAGGCCATGGTCGAATTCCTTCCCATTCCTTGTACCCAGTCCTTTTCTGCCTCTAATGACCCAGACATCTATCAGGTGTAAAGTCATTTAAAAAAACATAATAATATCATTTTTCTTTAAAAGAAATTTATGAGGTGGTACACCAGACGATCTTGGAAATGGCTCTAGCAATTTGTATGAAATTTCATATGTAGATAACATTTCGATTTTCAAGTTTGTAACATGATTTTACAAAAAAGTTGCAATTCTTGTGTTTTGGAAACAACTTTAACCTCATCCATAGAAGTTTCATGTACCAGTAATCCTACTGATGTCAGTTAAGCTTCTCTGGTTAGAGCAAGGAACTGTGCACCTTAAAATGCCTAGGAAGCCTTCAAGAAAAACGTTAATCATACTTTACTCAAAATCATGCATACTGAATAGAAATTGAAAGATGCCGAGCAACGATCGGTCACCCAGTGCATCCAGTCACTACAAGGCCATTATGGCACTCATGCTATATACTTGTTCTCCTTGATTAGGGTTGTGTGTTAGAAGAAACCCAAACTCATTTACCATTTTGGATCATCTCAGTACCTTCTCTACAATTGACATTTAGTGTGTAAGGGAACCTTAATGGACTGAAAAGCATACAAGAACATTGATTAACTTTGATACTTCTGAATTAATAGCCGTTCTATTCTGAAAATTCAAATAGCCCACCTGAAAACTTCAATTGCAAAAAAGTGTATATTGGTGATGAAGTCTGGTAGAAGAATTAGGGGTAGTATGTGGAAAGGAAGGGATGACCATGATCACAAGCTGGCACTTGATTTCAGGAATAATGTAGAGGGAAAATTTTCTTTATTAGGTAAGAGTGTCAAAGACAGGAATAAATTAGCAAGGGTAGTAATGAATGATTCACTCGAAACATTAATGAATTTAAAATTTGTAAAGGGAATAAGTAGGTGGGTTGTGAAGTTGCCCTCAAAAAGATTAAAAATGATATGTGAAAATGGGTGTTTAGGGAATTTACCACTGCATATTAGTTAAATTAATAAAGATCATTACCCTAGTATCACAGACAACACAATTTATAAAAATATTGAAAAATGTCTAAAGTGTGAACCTTGAGATACTCCAGTTGTTGCTATGAAAGCAGGTGGCAGTGAGTCACCAAGGAACTTCATAATCAACCTTCAGTTACTAAAGAATTTCTAAACCATTTTGACAATTTGCCAATGTTATGTCTCTAACTTGTCGAGGCGATAGAGGTCACACTCCAAGTACGCATTTTATGTTTATATCAGAGTATAGCTAATAATGATTGGGCGATCACTGTATGTATATTTTATACTAGTGCTTTATAAAAAAAAGAGGGTTTTCATTCAATTTGTAAAGAGCAGTGAGATAAAAGGAGTGAATCTCTGAACTGTTGAAATAAGACATATTGAATTGTGTGAATGTTGTTGTTTCGTGCCATCCTTTGTGAGAGGTAATGGTCCATACGGCAGGGCGTCACTCTGTCACTGTGGGGTCAACAGGCTGGGATTTTGGCAAGGTGCTGGCTTTCCTCTTTGCTGCCAGGTACACCACTTCAAGGCCGCCCTGATGAGCTGCTGGACTTTAACAATAAAACCGCCCTCGCACACCTTGTTATCCACGCCACTTACACGCAGGAAAAGTCAAGCGAACCAGAAGTCGCATAGACCATGTGACTTCAGACCACCATCCCAAGCATCACTCACCATAGTTATTACAACTAAAATTCTGGAAATTTTGTGTTATGCATGTTCCTGAGAGGCTGCAAGGAGTAGCCAGAGTTTTGCTACAAACACGCACACCAAGAGAAATGATTCTGTTACTGACTTTAGACAAGGGCTGAGCTAACTATCTGGCTTCCTGGAGAAGTATGATGCTGCCAAGGTGCATTCGGTTTCTGGAGAGTGACTCGCATACCGCGGGCCCATTTTCGGACCACACCGCCTGTCGTCGTAGATCCTCAATAGTAATATGTTAACCACTGAAGCCATATGACGTGCATTTTATGAAACTACAAGTGACCCATAAGCGACTTCAAGATAAGATATCAGTACTCGAACTTATGAATGAAACCCCACTGAGCTAGAAGGCCTAATTATGTAAAGGCATATTTGTCTTGAACCATATGTGTTCATTCAAACTTCAATCAATTTTTTTTTTTTTTTTTCAAATGGCATCTAAGAACCATTTGTGGCGCCTGACGTATGAGCATCATAAATCAAACTGAATTTGATTCTGCTATCATAAGGTTATTGTGATGCAACTTGAGCATTGTTTGTCCATGTAATTTTGGTACTGATTATTCAATTTAACTCATAACGTAAAGTTCATCCTTTGTTTGCTTGGATAAATGGCTAATTTTAGCTATGGGTGTTGCTTTGCCATATATACAGTGTTGCTATGTTAAGCTTAATGTTAAATTTTAATTTAATTTAATTTTTAATTGCAATGGAGCACAGGCTCCGGTGGCAATTTCCCATCTTCCCATTATCCTGCACCAACCTACATTTGCCCTCTACAAATTTTATCTTTAAATTCGTTCAAAGTTTTCGGTAAATTATTCATCATTTCTCTTGGTAACTCATTCCAATCCCTGACACCCTTACCTAAAAAAGAGAATCTTCCCACACCCTTGTGCCTGAAATCGAGTGCCAGCTTGTGGTTATGGTCATCTTTTCCCTTCCATGCACTACTTTTCATACCTATTGCAATATCTTTCCATGCCTCATCACCAGTATATGCCCTGTACACTCCCATGACCCTCCTCATCCTCCTCCTGTCTTGCAATGAATCCCATTCCAGCTCCTTTACCATATCTGTCACTGATTGCATTCTGTGATAATTTCCAGAAACAAATCTAGCAGCCCTTCTTTGCACCCTCTCCAACTCCTGTATTTGATACGTAAAATGCGGGTCCCATACTACACTACCATATTCGAGCAATGGTCTGACCAAAGTTTTGTAACCCAATTCCTTGACTTCTCTCGTACATCCCCTCATCACTCTCTCCAACAAGTGCAGAACTTTGAAACCTTTTCCTACCACCTGTCCTATGTGTCCTGCCCAGTTAAGCTTGTTATCAAAAGTAATGCCAAGATATTTACATTTCAAGTCTTCAGCAAGCAATTCTTTCCCCTTCTTATATTCATTATTAACCTTTTGTTTTTTATTTGTGTATCTAATAAGCTGACTCTTCTTTGCATTTATCTTCATTCCATGTTTACCAACCCAATTAGATATCCTGTCCAGATCACCCTGCAACTGTTCAGAATCCTCTATCGTTTTGATTCTTTTATACAGCATTATGTCATCTGCAAACAATCTAATTTCACATAGTAAACAATCAACACAATTATTCATTAGAATAATGAATAGCAATGGTCCCAATACGCTACCCTGCGGCCCTCCCATTTTTACTTCCATTTCCTTTGATACCGCATTTCCCACCCTAACTTTTTGTTTTCTACCTTTTAAAAATTCTTCTAAGAAGCACATTACTTTCTCATCCACCCCAATGGTATTTACCTTATTTACTACCATTTTATGGCTTACTCTGTCAAATGCCTTAGACAGATCTAGTGCTACACTATCAATTTGGCCTCCCTTGTCCATTTCATCTGAAATATCTTGCATATATCCCACCAACTGAGATTTGCATGAATATCCTTGCCTGAAACCATGTTGCCTGCTTGAAAACCACTTACGCTCCTCACATATATTTCTGATGTGGTTGCATATCAATCTTTCCATTAATTTACCTACCACTGATGTCAAACTGATTGGCTTGTAATTCTCAACTCTATTTCTCACCCCTCCTTTATGTACCGGTACTACTATTGCACTTTTCCAGTCCTGTGGTAAGCAGCAAGTGTCTAGACTCAATTTAAATAATATTTCAAGATAAAGTACAATGTCACATCCGGCTATCTTTAAGGTATCTGTAGTAATATTATCTTCACCAGCCCCTTTATTTTATTTTTTTCTCAGCTTTCTTATTTCCTTCATGATTTCCTCAGAATGAATATCAAATTTTTTTACTATCGTCATTTCTAATTGTGTTGTTAAGCTTGTTCTCCGATTTAGACCCTCCTGTTTCTGATTCATTGTCCCCAATGCTTTCACTGAACCAGTTACTTAAAATCTCTGCCTTTTTCAAATCGTCAGTAACTTCTCCATCCTTATCTATAAGTGTCTCTACACCCTCCCTTCCCCTTAGTTTCCTGATATAGCCATAGAAATTTCTAGATGCATCAGTCAATGGTCCTCCAGCACTGACAATACTCTTCATAAACCCATCTTTAGCCATTTTCTTTGCTGTTATTAAGTCCTTGTTTAGTTGTTTTAAATATTCCCTACTACCCTGCTGTCTCTTAACTCTGTAATGTTCTTTTCTTACCAACCTCTTTAACCTCCTTGCTTCCCTATTATAGTACATAGGTTCTCTACTTCACTTTATTTTCTGCCTTGGAATAAATATTTCTTCCTCCTTTCTTATAATCTCCTTGAACTCTTCCCACCTAACTCTACTGTACTTGAGCCTTTAAAGACCGTAGTAGTTGATGAAAAAGTGATTTGCTGGGTGGAAGAACTTTAAAAGGTAGGAGTTAGAGTAAGAGATGCGATATCAAAAAAGTGTAACTGAAAATGGGAGTGTCACAGGTTAGTGAATTTGAACCATTGATGTTCATTATTCTAATGAATGACTGTACTAATGGTTCACAGTCAGAAGTTTGGTTGTTTGCTGATGACGTAATGTTATACATTAGAATCAAAATGGGAGAAGACTGAGCAGCTGCAGGGTGACCTGAACAGGATATCTAGCTGGGGAGTCAACATGGGATAAGAGTCAACTGTATATAAAAAAAAACTAATGAATAATTATGATGATAGGGTTGGCAATGAATTGTTTGTTGAAGACTTAAAATGTAAATATCTTGTCATAACATTTGATAATAAACTCTACTGTGCAGAACACATTATGGAAATGGCAGAAAAAGGTTTAAACTTGGTTACAAAACATTGATCAGACCATTGCTTGAATATGGTGGTATCAATAGCATAACTATACTATCGAGGCCTGTGCTAAATTCATCAGATCGGGACTTCTATCAGTGACGGGTCACTCAATTTATGGTCGATCTTTTTTTCTTTTAGCTGATCAGGGCAGACAATGCGCGGAAACTGTTTCAAGAGGCAGCAGGCCCTCTCGGGCACTGAGCTGGGGGCTCCCTCCAGCTAGGTGCCCCCTCTGGCTGGGGGCCAGTGATATTTGCCCGCTCTGTCACCGTACAAAAAAGGTGTGGCGGGGTAAGTGCGGACCAAAATTTACTAAGTTCAGCTTTAGGTGACCCTGAAAAAATGGTTTTTGAAGCATTTCATTAATTTTTAATGTCTCACATCTTTAAAAATTAATCAAAAGAATCTTTTCCTTAAAAACATACGCTCAAAATTCTACTCTAGAGCAGCATAGGGGTTAGGGCCGCATTTATGCATGGACTACCTAAACCAGGGGCGGATCCAGGATTTTGGTTTGGGGGGGGGCTTGGCTTGAGTGAATTTTGGTTCATAGGGCTTGCCTTCAGTGGATTTTGGCGGGGGGGGGGGGGCTTGAGTCGGCCATGGGGTAGTCTTTATTGCCTACTCAGGCCTCAATTCCGTAGAGTTAAAAAAATAAAAATAAAAAAGGTCTCCAAAATTTCAATGTTGGGAGTGGACCTAGACACTTTTTGGGGGGGGGGGCTTCAGCCCCCTAGCGCTCCCCCCCCTGTATCCTCCCCTGACCTAAGCACCAACCTAGGAGCCTGCACCACATGCAAAAATCAAACATATACAAAGAAAGTAACCTATTTCCAAAACGGTTTTAGTACCATAAGTCCTGAAATGCTTGTGAAAATCGAAAATAATGTAAGCACAGTTGAATCCTTTGAAGAATGGGTATACTGTGAAATAAAATTTCACTGTACCTATACTGAAAACAGGATATCTAGTTGGGTTGGTAAACATGGGATGAAGATAAATGCAAAGAAGAGTCAGCTTATTAGATACACAAATAAAAAACTAAAGGTTGATTATGATTATAAGGTGGGGAAAGACTTGCTTGTTGAAGACTTGAAATCTAAATATCTTGGCATTACATTCGATAACAAGCTTAACTGGGCAGGACACATTGGTCACGTAGTAGGAAAAGATTTTAAAATTCTGCACTTGTTGGATAGAGTGATGATGGGAAGTACGAGAGAAGTAAAGGAATTGGGCAGGGGCGTAGCTACTATGGGGCTAGACGGTGCAGTGCACCGGGGCCCTTTATCTCAGGGGGCCCCCAAGCATACCTCAAGGGGCCCCTAAGCGCACCTCTAGGGGCCATCGGGCCCTCAAGCGCAGTTTAGAGGGCCCACGAGCCTTCACGGCAATCTGGCGACCTTTTTTTTTCCAGTTAGATCTCTAAGGGCTCTAAGGGGCCGCTGAGAACACAGGAGCCCCTCACTAAGGGCCCTCGCTGCTCAGCGGGGCCCCAACCACTGCTCAGGGGCCCCTAAAGAACAATTCAAGGGCCCCCATCCTCTGTTCAGGGGGCCCCTACCAGCAAACAAAGCAAAATAAAGGTCGCCCGTCTGGCCCGAGGGCCCAAAATAAATTTTTGCACCGGGGCCCTTGTTGACCTAGCTACGCCACTGGAATTGGGTTACATAACTTTGGTCAGACCATTGTTTGAATATGGTAGTGTAGTATGGGCCCATGAGTGCCAGCAGGATTACCTTAAGAGAGGTGTATATGTTTTTTTGTTTTTGTTTTTAAATATTCATTGTATATAACACTTATTACTTACTAACTAAGGACACTGAATTTATTGACAAGGCGTTGAACAAATTTGGACAACAACCTAGGTGCCTTAAGTTATTATTCAAACAGTGAGTATAATAATAAAAATTTTCTTTCTTAATCTTTTTCTGTGTATTTTCTTTGATAGCAGGGGGGTGCAATTGCAGCCCCCTCCCGGCACCCATGATGGGAACCACATTTTGCGTATCAAACACAGGAGTTGGAGAGGGTGCAAAAAAGGGCTGCTAGATTTATTTCTGGAAATTACCCCAGAATGCAATCAGTAACAGATATGATAAAAGAGCTGGAATGGGAATCATTGGAAGACAGGAGGAGGGTGAAGAGGTCATGGGAGTATACAAGTTGTATATTGGTGATGAGGCGTGGAAAGATATTGGTGTAAGAATTAAAAGTAATTCTGGAAGGGAAAAGATGACCATGAACACAAGCTGGCACTCGATTTCAGGCACAAGGGTGTATGAAGATTCTCTTTTTTGGGTAAGTGTTTCAAGGACTAGAATAAGTTACCAAGAGAAATGATGAATAGTTAACCAAAAACTTTGAAATAATTTAAAGCTAAAATTTGCAGAGGGAAATATAGGAGGGTGCAGGAAAGGAAGAAGATGGGTGTGTAGGGAAATTGGCACTGGGGCGTGTGCCCCATCACAATTAATTTAAATATTATATTAAAAGTAACAACGATGATGACTTATAACTAGGGTTCGGATCTTTAGGAAAAGTCATATTTTTTTCCTGCCTTCTTTTTGACCTGAAATGCAGAAATAAACATTGATTCGATGTTTCTGATTGTATTTAAATGTATTTTATATAGCCTATAAAAGCATATTTGGGCCATTTTCCTAATTATGGTCATATTTCAGCAATTTTTATGGTCATATGGTCATATTTTGAGAAAAAAACTGGTAATTTTTGATAGAAGTTGTAGATGAAAAGAAATTAAGATAATTATTCAGAGAAATATATTCCTGTTATACATTGGAGAAAGAAACGAAACTAATTGTAACTAAATTGTTCAGAATTCACCAGCCAAGAATTAAAGTTATAAATTATTCTCACTCTCTAAACGTTAATGTTCCGCCCGCTTTTTAAATTCGACTGTGCAGCAGCAGCATGCCTGTGTCGAGACGCGTCAATCAATGTCTCACACCGAGCGTGGTGGTGTAACGGATAGCGTTCTGGCCTCGCATTCGGGAGGACGGCGGTTCGAATCCCCGTCCGGGCATCCAGATTTGGGTTTTCCATGGTTTCCCCAAATCACTCCAGGTGAATGCCAGGATGCTTCCTTCAAAAAAGGCCATGGCCGAATTCCTTCCCATTCCTTGCCCCCATCCTTTCCCGTCTCTAAAGACCACGTTGTTAAAAAGGGACGTTAAACTGATAAAAAAAAAAAAAAAAAAAAAAAAAAAAAAAAAAAAAAAATGTCTCACTTCCGACGGTATCGCGGGAATTGAGTCCTCTGCAGTGACCCACCGATGAGTTGAGAGGAATCAATTGTCTTCCTATGATTCAGTACGGCGAAACTGCTGCTTAACGGGAAACCCGTCCCTACCTGGGTCAGGTATTCCCCACATACCAGACTCTCCGCGTCGAAACAAACACAGCCACTCACGCACTGTCACCAATGCTTTTGAAAATAATCCTAAACCAGTGTTAAATCTGCAGTGGATCAGTGAGTACCGCCATGCCGAAAACAAAACTTTCTGAAAGTGTAAAGTTACGGAGTTACGTAAAGGAATTTGGGGAGGAGTATTTTAGCACAGATGAAAGAGTTCTTTTCTGTAAATTATGTGAAACTAAAGTGAATGCAACAAAGCGATTTCATGTGCAGCAGCACTGCAATACATCAAGACACAAGAATAACGTAATACGACATTCAACTCGGCAAAGCAAACAGCGACTTTTCTTGGATACATCTACAGCTTCGTCGTCTTCCAAATTATCAATTTTTTCTAAAGAACTCTGTGAAATGATGGTATCAACCAACATCCCACTTAATAAAGTGAACAATGAGCATTTCAAATCGTTCTTGGAGAAATACACAACACAGACGATTCCAACCGAATCAACATTGAGGAAGAACTATTTACCGTCTTGTTATGAAAATGTATTGCAGGCAATCAGAACTAAGATAGGCACCAATAAGATCTGGGTATCAATGGATGAAAGTACTGATGCTTGTGGGAGATACGTTGAAAATGTTATCGTTGGAACCCTACTTTCTGACAGACCGGGTGATATATTTTTACTGGACTGTGAAGCTCTTGAATCAGTAAACCATTCAACAATTGCCGTCCGTTTCGACAACGCTATGAAACTGTTATGGAGCGGTGAAGTTAAGCGAGAACATGTCTTACTATTTGTGACCGACGCTGCGCCGTACACGGTAAAGGCTGGGAAATGTCTGAAGATGTTGTATCCTTCGATGGTGCATTTAACCTGTCTCGCTCATGGATTACATAGAGTTGCCGAGGAAGTAAGACTAAATTTCCCTGATGTTGATAGGTTAATATCAAATGTAAATAAGATTTTTGTTAAAGCTCCAATGAGAGTGGCAAAATTTAAAGAAGACGCACCTTCCATCCCTCTTCCACCACAACCAGTACTTACTCGCTGGGGCACATGGCTCGATGCAGTTAGCTATTACTGTGAATATTATGAAAACATACGGAAAATAGTTTCTAATTTTGATAGCAGTGAAGCATCTTCCATAAAAATTGTCCTAGAACTCTTTTGCAGTAATTTGTTCAGAAATTTGGCGTACATAAAGTCAAGTTTTTCAGGTATCACAACTGCGATTTCGCGTCTTGAAAAAATTGGTCTAGAACTGAATGAAAGTTTGGCGGTCGTTAAAAGTGTGGAAACCGAAATAGGCCAAGCAGGGGGCAGTGTGGCTAGTTTGCTGAAAAACAAATTCGATAAAGTGTTGTGTGGGAATAAAGGATATAAAACAATTTGTAAAATTAGTGAAATTTTACATGGTGGCGAATCTGTTTCGACTGAAGACGACCCACAATTAAATTGCAGTGACCTGACTCTGTTTAAGTACGCTCCCGTCACATCTTGCGATGTCGAACGAAGCTTCTCACACTACAAGACAGTTTTAAGTGACAACCGGAGAAAATTCCTCTTCGAGAACTTGAAGATGCATGTGGTGATATACTGCAATGCTGGCATCAAACAAGAATAAAAAATGGTATGTACACTAATTCGCAACAAATGTATAGTAAATTTCCATTTTTAAAAGTAAAATTCTAGTAATCCATTCTTTTACAGGAACAAGAAAATAACTTTCAATAAAATTAATTTGCCAATCGTACAGTGAGTGCATAGAAGCAAATTCTGCTGTCTACTTGAAAGCGACACAGCTACATAAAATAAATTATGTACATTTGAGCATTTTTAATGAATAAAAAATTTAATGTTTGGTCATATTTTCTCTCTTTTAGGTCATATTTACCCATTTTTAAGGTCATATTTGCCTGCATATTTCGCGATTTTTTTGGGTCCTAAAGATCCGAACCCTACAAGTTATAACCATGGGCGCCGGGAGAGGGGTGCAAGGGGGTGCACTTGCACCCCCTTGACATCCTGGGTCGCCGTCTGGGCAGTAGTAGAGCTAAAAAAAAAAGGTCGCCCAGCCCGGAAATTTTTGTGCCGATAGGGGGGGGGGGGCACCAATGCAGCCCTGGTGCCCCCCCCTACATCCCGGGTCGCCGTCTGGGCAGTAGTGGAGCTAAAAAAAAAAAGGTCGCCCAGCCCGGAAATTTTTGGGCCGATAGGGGGGGGCACCAATGCAGCCCTGGTGCACCCCCCTACATCCGGGGTCGCCGTCTGGGCAGTAGTGGAGCTAAAAAAAAAGGTCGCCCAGCCCGGAAATTTTTGGGCGGATGGGGGGGGGGGGGCACCAATGCAGCCCTGGTGCACCCCCCTAGAAGCAATCCTGCCGGCGCCCATGCTTATAACCCTTGTAACATACGGTTGCAGTATACTGTGGCCGGGGAGTATGAATATAGATTGGAAGTACTGTCGTACACCTGCAATACGAACTACAATTCCACAGCGTTCATGTCCGGAAGGTTAGATAACATAAATTCATTTTGTATACGATGTAAACAGCGAGTAGTGGTGGGAGGTCCAAGTTTCAATGTTTTGTTTGAAAGTAAGTTTTTATATAAAAAAAATACATTCATTCATAATTTAAATAGATGGATTTGAAATACAATATTGTTTTTTTTAATAGTTTTTATTTATTTTGTTCTTTAAAGTCACTTTTTATTTCTTTCAAAACCTTATTTCAGCATTCAGGAATCTAGATCGCTTGGTGTGTCGTGGGAAGTCTCTGATTAGTGGAGCGCTGTCTAAAAACAATGTAGTCTCTGTCTTCTGCTGACACATGTGTGTGAATAATCAGAATTATGTTTTTTAATTTTTCTCTATTTTATGCTTTGGTGACCTTAATCATCTTTTATCGTTTGTTGTATCTTAATATGTATGCCTACTCTTTCATATCGTTATTGAAACTTCTGAATTTGTAATTTCGCGGGATTTTGCTGAGGGTGTTAGGTTACAAGAACACAGCTTTATGTATAATAATTATTCTAATATTCATTATGCTTATTAATAATCAACAACACAAAAATAAGAAATTATAATGTACTACATTCTTAGCTACTTAATTCTTGAATGATACACATTAATAATTAAGTAATTATTAATACCTAAATACTTAATACTCAGAAAGGGGAAAGTGCATACCACTGTGAAGTTGCCGCAAAGGCTACATGTGCACCTACTCCAATACAAATTTTTGTGGGGTATGTGCAGACCAGTGGATAAACATCCAAAAAATAATAAGTAAGACAAATAAACCTTGGAGGAAATTTCTTTCCTCCATGAAATAAACTGGACACAATATTAATTAATAACATCGTAGATATCAACTAAGCACGAAAATGTCTTGAGATCGCAACTAAGTTGGATGACGACAGATACAACTCCCTTTACATAACTCGAAACCCAAGTAAAATCGCGCGGACCCCCGTAGTATTTGTAACTTACATTGACCCGGGGCGCACATTGAGCTGCGTGGCGCAGTAGGCGCAGCGCAGAGCAGGGCAGGGCAGCACAGAAACTGTGTCGGGCATTTGCGCAGTTTCGTACGGCAGTTTACAAAGCATTGTTGTGTTGTGCTAGAAACCGACAAAAAACGTAACCAAAACATGTCGATGCAAAAACTCGATTTTTGATTTCTGTATCAGACTGGGATGCCGAGCTTGGAAAATTGTTATTACTCTAACAGAAGCTGAGTAAGATAAAACTTTGCAAAAGTGAGTATATGAAAAGAAGAAACTCTCATCTGGCTTTTGCAGTGACAAGAGAATACTCAAAAGATAATTTCCGGATGACTCGAGCGGCGATTCACGGCATATCGTAACCTGTTATTTTCTCGACAAAGGTCAAATGCCTACTAGAACTGAAGAAAATCTCGCATTATTTTCGTGGGTATTTATTTAATTATTTAGCGTTTGACAGTACATGACATTTATAAGAATGTTTTTCTCTTTTATTTTATATTATATTTTTAAGAAATCTGCATAACAGAACATAAACACTTGAAACTAAAAAAGCAGTGTCAACAAATTAAGTGTTTTTCACCGACACTATTGAATGATGTAGTACAAATAATAAGAAAACAAATAATGTGATTATAGCCTATATATATATCAATCTTTTTCGAAGTTTATTAAAAATGAATTCAAAAAAAGAAAAGAAAAGTGAAAATTGTAAGTGGACAGTTGTATGATTAATAAATGCTGAATTTACTCGCCACTTGTTGGGCTCATTGTCCAAATTTTTAATTTTTATGTATTTATTATGACTGATATTGTGAATCGCAGGTTGGTTACGCACCAGATTAATCAATTTTTCTTATTCCATAGTTGAAAATGATTATAAGTAAAGCAAGATTATAA